>PVKC010042501.1:0-11888 GCA_004027635.1 Crocidura indochinensis | reverse complement strand
AAGGTGCAAAGAAAGAGGGCAAGGTAAAGATACAGTGAAAGGACAATCACCCATAAATAGGATTATCAGAAGTCCCCTTGCTGATATCTTGACTTTGGTCTTTCAGCTGCGCTTTTTGGGTGTGGGTCCGAGGGGTGGTCCCGAGGTGGTCTTGGTCAAAGCGGCTCAGCAGGAAAGAGCAGAGGAAAGGTGGAGCGCCTGGCTGGTGCTATTTTTAAAGTCTCTGGGTAACCAATCGCCCGGCTCGTCTGGTCTCACGTGGGTCGGATGAGGCCATCTTAGCGGGGGGAGGTCCCGAGGTGGTCTTGGTCAGAGCGACTCCGCAGAAAGAGCAGAAAAAAGCAGATCCTTAGGTTCTTTATTCTAAGGTTCCAGCTTTTTCTAATCACAAGAATTTATTTTGTGTTATGTGTGTGTTTATGATATATATATATATATATATATATGTATATATATGTAGTTGATCATATCCAGCACTGCTCAGGGTTTACTCCTAGCTCTGTGCTTAAGGACTCACTCTTGGTGGGCTTGGGGGACTATATGGGGTGCTAGTAATTGAACCTGATTTGACTGCAAAGTAGGCACCCTGCTTGCTATATCATTGCTCTGACCCTTTTAGCCTGAATGCCAGATTTGGGGTTATCACAGAGTCCCCCTTGTCCGACTGTGGTGTTTCCAACTTTCTTGGTTGCAGAATGTCTGTACTCAGTTTGCTTCCTTGCTCAACACTCAAAAGGCCCCTGCAGGCATCTCTGATGCTCATCCCTTGACTTTAAACAATCACTTTGTGTGCTGGAGGCCTTGTATAACTGACTGATAACTCAGTCTCCTTACTGCAAACCCACCCTGATAGGCTCAGATGCTCCCTTTGCTTGGGGATGTCTGCCTTGTACAGGGGTTCAATCCCCAGTATCACATATGGTCCTTCAAGCACCACCAAGAGTGATTCCTGAGTACAGAGCTAGGTGTAGCCCCTGAGCACTGCTGGGTGTGGACCCAAAGCCAAACAAAATCCAAATGAAAAGAAAGAAGGGCTGGTCACTTGGAGCTATTCTGGGTAAGTAGTTTTATTCCCATCTGAGTTCTCTGCTAGTTTACATCTTTGTAAACATCTGTCCTATCTAGCCTGTTCTTTTTACTAGGGTGGGGATTTGGAACATCTTCTCAGGTGATCCAGCTCCTGTTTTTTCCTGCTCATACACCTGTTTTTGCAGAAGCTTTAACAATTATACTTACACTACAACTCCTGGCATTCTATGCTGGGATTTGGGAATAAGGCTCGCATGTTAAAAAGCAACTCCAGAATGAGCCGTGTTTTCTGGCAAAAGCCATGTCAGAGAGAGCTGAGGGTGAGCCTTAAAGACATGTGTTGTTCTGCAACAAAAGCCCAGCACCATCTCCTCCTACATCCTCAACAGGAACAGCCTAGCTCTTCGACTTAGCAAACTTCCAAGCCACCAAATTTGTTTCAGATCTATAAATCCTGGAATGCATGGCATGCATGGCCATGCAATATTTCATAGTAGTGTCAGCCCAGTAGTATCACAGGAAATCTGATAGGAAAGTTCCATAGAAATCTTCCACACTCAGTGAGCCTCAATAGTAACACAGAAACTCAACTAGCACCAAACACAGCTCAGAAAATCCAAAGATACAGACTTTATTTAGCAACACCATGGAGAAATATAGCAATTATTATAAATTGATCCTTGTTTATCTAAGTTATAATTCTATTTGCCTTTCTCTTGTAACAAGCAATATGAAGTCAATTTGTTTGTGCTTTCATGGAGGCAGGTTAGGGTGGCAGTTGGGAGACTGGGGACACTAGCGAAGGGAAGATCACAATGGTGGTGGGATTGGTGGTGGGACACTGAATGCCTGAAATGACCGTGTATGAACAACCTGGCAGGTCATGGCATTATAATAAAATTTAGAAAAAGAAAATAAAAGATAGTACTGCTCCACCCCCTCACAGCTCTCGTTCCAGTTGAGCAGAAACATCTGCAGCAGCGTATCTCTAAACAGTAAGGCTGGCCTTGCACCTGCATATATTTTACATGCAATGACTTATTGAGCACATTAATACAGAAATCACAGTTAGTTTTGTTATATGGGTAGCTAGATTTCTTCTGAATTCGATGCATTTCATTTTCTGCCTCAAAACATCATATTCTAAGATATATGTTCAATGTGTCCATCAAAACACCAGTGAGATCTATAGCACAAAATAGCTGAGAGCTCTGGTCCTGAGAGTTTGATAGATTAAGAAAACAATGGGGTTAAGAAAGTAAAACGGGAAGTTCTACTTGTGGAAATTCAGGATATCAAGAATTTATTTAGGATTTTCCCTTGGAAGGTGTTCTGTTGAAGCATAATATATTATTGCAGTTGGTGTAGTTGTTTGTTTTACTTTTGGGTCACACACAGTTGTGCTCACAGTTGACTCCTGTTTCTGCACTCAGGAATCACTCCTGGCATGTGAAGGGACTGTATGGGATGCTAGGGACTGACCCTGGCTTCGCTGCATGCAAGGCAGTACCCTTATCCATTATTCTATTGTTCAGGCCACTGGTATAGTTTTGAGGGGGCTCTAAGCAGGGCACCTATTTAGCTACCTAGCTCAGAGGTTCAATACTCAGGCCTGTTGCTTAAGCAGATATATGCATCCACCAGAGCTATGGCAGCTGGACTTGAGGGTCCTATTTTTGCTGCATGGTGTGGAGGTACATGTGGGGCTAGGAATTAAACCTAATGCTGGGGCTGGAGAGATAGCACAGCGGCGTCTGCCTTGCAAGCAGCCGATCCAGGACCAAAGGGGGTTGGTTCGAATCCCGGTGTCCCATATGGCCCCCAATGCCTGCCAGGAGCTATTTCTGAGCAGACAGCAGGAGTAACCCCTGAGCACTGCTGGGTGTGGCCCCAAAACCAAACCAAACCAAAACAACAAAAACAAACAAACAAACAAAAAAAACGTAATGCTTTGAATGTGTCAGCCAGATACCCCCTGGTCTGTCTCAATTGTGTGCATGTGTGTGGGGTAGTTTTGGGCTACACTCAGTGGTGCTCAGGGATTATTCCTGGCTCTGTACAGGCTCAGGAATCACTCTGGATAGACTCAGGGTGACTATACGGAATGCCAGGGATTGAACCTGAGTTGGCTGCATGCAAGGCAACTGCTGTATTTACCCTGCTGTGTTATCTCTCTATCCCTGACTATGTCTTTAAAAAAATCTAGCTCAGGGGCCAGAGAGATAGCATGGAGGTAGAACATTTGCCTTGCATCCAGAAGGACGGAGGTTCAAATCCCGGCATCCCATATGGTCCTCTGTGCCTGCCTGGGGTGATTTCTGAGCGAAGAGCCAGGAGTAACTCCTGCACACTGCCAGGTGTGACCCGAAAACCAAAAAAAAAATCTAGCTCAAAAACAGAAACCAAGAACTTAACAGGCTTTCCCCTAAAAAGTGTCAAACATTTCTAAGTTTCAACTCATCTTATGTCTTGCTGAAGCAGAAATTTAGTGAGGGATCCTCCTGGTCAGAAAGACTGATGGGAAAGAGAGCTGAGGAGAGAGTTGTGGGAGTTCATAGTCTGGGTGATCAGAGATGTCCTTATACTGTTCTCTTAGTGGTTTGATCATGCAGTGAATAATTTCTGAGAATCCTAAAGATATGTGTGGGAGGTAGTGCGACATTTCTGCATACACTGGCTCTCATCAGGACATCCCAAAGTTTCAGGGAAATGAGGGCACACTTCATGGTTCACAGAGCATGGGGGCAAACATGGAGTGGCTCCACCAGCATAGTGGCTGGTGGGGGACCCGAGGTAGGATGGTGCTGATGCAGACTGGCACATGGGCCACTCAGTAGGCGGGGAGATGGCTGGGGTGAACATTCTGTCTGTTAATTAACTTGGATAATGCTGGATGGCAAGATTCCCCGAGGACCAGCCAGGAGCCTGTTATCCACCAGTGTGGCTAATTATGAGAGAAAGGGATTCTTGGTGGAATCTTCCTCCCAGCAATGGAAAAAGGAGATTATTTTGCTTCAAAAGCAGCAAACACATTAAGCAACACATCACACAGACTCCTGGCAGCTTGCACTGGTGAGGAGGGCTGGAATTTTCTATAGCCACAGGGTTCAGGACAATGTTGGCATTGAGGTGGAAGACTTTAACTAGTTTAACTAGACTTAGGGTCAGTCCAAGGTGTGTTTGCTTTGGGGTATTCACAGGGAGACTGGAAATGAAAATTATCCAGACTGGGGCTGCACTTTCTCCAACGGTTGCTGAAACCGGTGTTGCTTTGCATTCTTTCTAGAACATTCTGGGGAGTGGTGCTTCTGCTGGAAGGTGTCTGTTGAAGGGTGGAGGTGGTCTCTACAGAGAGGAGAGGGAAGTGGGAAGGACACACTGTCGTAAGGTTTGGGGCTGTGCCAACTAGCCGCATGTTAGTATTAATATAAAATATATTGTATATTAGTATATATCTAGTGTTGGGGTGATGCCTTTCTCTGCATGGCATGGCGCCTGTAGCCTCTTCAGCCGGTCAGTGGGTTTGAAGGTGCAGGATAACAGCGTAGAAATTCACAAGCAGTCAGATGAAGTTTCAGGAATCAGCCAGTTTTATTTCATGGCCCTAACTGCCAAGTGAATTTCCCCTTTTATTCTTTATGTGAAGCCTTTTCAAACAGCCTCTCTCTGCTGCCATCCCCAAACCCTTGCTGCCTTTGTCATTCTCCCTTCCTCCCAAGCAATGCATATATTCCTAACTGCAGACCCCTTCCGGCTATGAGTGGGTCTGACTATACAGCAAATGGATTTGGGGGAAGGGGAGCAACCTCACTCAGTCAGGATCCAGCCTCCTCCCCTCTGACTCATCTTCTATTTTTTTTTTTTTGGGTCATACCCGGCAGTGCTCAGGGGTTACGCTGGCTCTGTGCTCAGAAATCACCCCTGGCAGGCACAGGGCACCATATGGGATGCCAGAATTCAAACCACCGTCCTTCCTGGATCAGCTGTGTGCAAGGCGAAAGCCCTACCGCTGTGCTATCTCTCTGGCCCCCCTCTGGCTCTTCTGAGGTGATAGGTACAGGTGGATGATGGACACCATGGCTGGATGTGGGTGTTCCTCGACATCACTTACTACTCAGCTGCACAGATCTGATAGCAAGACGAAACCAAGCACCCACCGAGAACAAATCAGCACATCTCAGGCAGACTTGCTGCTACACGGGTGTCACACCTGACATGGATCCATTCATACATAACCTCTGACACTTAAGCATGTCCACAGGAAGTCTCCCTTCAGGGCCGTTCCCATAGGGGTGTGGAATTATCATCTGATGGATATGTATCGACAGTCCTGTTTATTATGAACAGAACAAGCAGACTGTGTTATCCAGGGGTATCCCCTCCCCCAATTTCTTGTTTATCCCACCTGAATGATCAGAACTGCACATACCTCGAATGGGCAGGTAGAGGAGTCTGCCTGGGGTAAGAGAGGGGATAAGAAGGATAGTCAGGGGGCCGGAGAGATAGCATGGAGGTAGAGCATTTGCCTTGCATGCAGATGGACGGTGGTTTGAATCCTGGCATCCCATATGGTCCCCCGAGCCTGCCAGGAGCAATTTCTGAGAACTCAGCCAGGGTTACCCTGAGTGCTGCCGGGTGTGACCCAAAAACAAAACAAAAGAAGAAAATAAAAAAAGGATAGTCAGGGGCTAGAGAGATAGCATAGAGAAGGGTGTTTGCCTTGAAAGCAGCCAACCCAGGACTGATGGTGGTTCACATCCCACAT
The DNA here is from genome assembly GCA_004027635.1 of Crocidura indochinensis. NCBI lineage: Eukaryota > Metazoa > Chordata > Mammalia > Eulipotyphla > Soricidae > Crocidura > Crocidura indochinensis. Next base: position 6,094 of record PVKC010042501.1, on the reverse strand, counting down.
GGTCCCCCGAGACTTCCAGGAGCGATTTCTGAGCACAGAGCCAGGAGTAACCCCTGAGTGCCACCAGGTGTGACCCCTCCCCCCCCAAAAAAAAAGGAGAGATAGAATCAGCAAAGGGATCAGTCAGCAAGGAAGCATGGAGAGCTTGCTGAAAGGGAGACAGAGGCAGAGAGAGCCAGAGGAACAGAGAAGTGGCTGTGGAAAGGCTTAGCATAGAAGCCATGTGAGGAAATGTACATGGCAGTTAGGACAGTGAAATCAAGCAGACTGACTCCTGGAACTTCATCTGATTTGATTGCTTTTGAATTTCTCTGTCATCACTCCACATGCAACTTTCAGATCTGCCAGGAACCGGGCCAAGCCGAGAAAGGTCTGACCAGCCCCCATTTTGAAAAATATTTTTGGAATACAAAAATGTACATATTTGTTTTACAATGTAGATATCATGCTTATTCTTATGTTTTTGATTTTGGGGCCACAACCAGCAGTACTCAAGAGGTTACTCCTGGTTCTACCATTCAGGAATTACTCCTGGCATTGCTCAGGGGACCATATGGGATGCCGGAATTGAATCAGGCTCAAGCTGCATGTAAGACCTACGTCCTACTCACTGTGCTATTGCTACAGGCCCAATATAATGTAGATGTAGCCTTTATAATGTAATAGTCTTTATATAAATGTATATAATGTAGTCTTTATATAAAAGAGATATGTAGAATTATCCTTTTCATACTCAGTAATAGGACTGTGCTTGTGGTAATGAGGAGGAAAAGGGACTCTACATTTCAAACAGGCCAACACTGAGAGCAGAGGATGCTCAGGGTCAGTTGAATCTGAGACACAAGACATAAGCATGAAGGCAACCCAGGTGGCCTGGGAGAGGCTCCCAGTCTGGCTTTGTGATCTTTATAATCAGGAACATTCTCCCATGTGCTCATGGCCTTAAGTTGGTCCAGCCCCAGCTTTGGCAAATTGACATGCTTGGGATTTCTGCCTTTGTTCTGTCCTGCCACATATTTGCAAATGCCCCAGCCCCACCAGATTCTCTACACTCAGAGCTCTGGGCTTGATTCTGGCCTGGTGCTGCCAGCTTTTGATCAAACTTTCCACAATAGTAATATAGTTATTCTAAGAAGATAACTGCAAAGTAGCTGGGGAGAGAGTTTGGAGGTGCAGTACATATTCATCATGTGTTGGACCTAAGTTTGATGCTTGGTACCATGAGGCTGCCTTGCCCCAACACTGCTAGCTGTGATCCTATTAAAAATAAGTAAATTACCCACAGAAAGTGAGAAAGTATTCACACAATACCCATCAGATAAGGGGCTAACATCTAGATATATAAAGTACTGACAGAATTTAACAAGGAAAAAAAAATCTAACCCCATCAAAAAACCAGGGAGAAGAAATGAAGACTTTCACAAAGAAGAAATACAGGTGGCCAAAGGCACATGAAAAAATGCTCCATATTACTAATCATCAGGGTGATGCAAATCAAAACAACAATGAGGTACCATCTCACGCCACAGACACTGGCACACATCACAGAGAACAAGAACAGGTGCTGACAGGGATGTGGGGAGAAAGGAACTCTGCTGGTGGGAATGCCATCTAGACCAGCCTTTATGGAAAACAATGTGGATATTCCTAAAAAAAAAATAGAAAGTGAGCTCCCATATGATCTAGCTATACTACTCCTAGGGATATACACAAAAACTCAATACAAAAAATGCTCTCTACATGCCTATATTCATTGCAATGCTATTTACAATAGGCAGAATTTGGAAGCAACCCAGATGCGTGACAACAGATGAGTGGCTAAAAAATTTGTGGTAATATATACAATGGAATACTATGCAGTCATCAGGAAAAATAAAGTCATGGAATACTATGCAGAATTCAGGAAAAACAAAGTCATTAAGTTTTCCTATACACGAATGGACGTGGAAACTATTATGCTGAATGAAATGAGACAGAGGGAGAGTGATAGACACAGAATAGTCTCACTCATCTGTCGATTTAAGAAAAATAAAAGACACGGGGCCAGCGTGGTGGCGCTAGAGGTAAGGTGCCTGCCTTGCCAGCACTAGCCTAGGACGGACCGCGGTTTGATCCCCGGCATCCCATATAGTCCCCCAAGCCAGGAGCAACTTCTGAGCACATAGCCAGGAGTAACCCCTGAGTGCTGCCAGGTGTGACCCCTCCCCCCCCAAAATCTAGAAACTAACTGAATAAATGGAAAAAACATTACATAAGAATTTTTTTGCTATGTCCATATTAACCAAAATAGTTCTTTCAATAAATCCAGATGCATATATAAAATGGAGACTAGACAGCAATTAAAGTATAAACATATTGGGGCTGGAATGATAGTTTAACAGGGAGGGTGCGTGCCTTGAAAAAGGCTAATCTGGGTTCAATCCTCAGTACCCCATATGATCCCATGGAATAATTCCTGAGTGAAGAATCAGGGTGTGCTCCCAAACAGAAATTAAAAGTATAGACATATATATTTCTAGAATTAGGCCAAGTGCTAAGCAGTCCCCCAACCTCTGCCTATAACTGAGGTGTGAGGTCAGGAGGAGGTGCTCCCTAGCCTGATGGGACTGTGGGGAAGGAGTTGGCCACAGGGTATGACAACTGATGTCCCAGCTGCAGGCATGATGTGTATGCCCAGGATGCAGCCTTCAGAGAAAAAAACTGTGTCTTGAGTTGGCCAAACCTTCCTAACAATACATGTTTATTCTTGAAGTGGTTCCTGGAAAATACCTTCCACACCCATTCAACAAAAAGCCCACAAACAAAAAGCACAGCAGTTTAATTCTTCTTGTGCACATATTGCTGGAACAATTGTACCCAAGGCCAGTCCCCTGGAAGGAAGGAAAGACTCGCTACCAGCCAGTCCATGCTCCCTCCTCAGGGAAGAGGATGCCCCAAGGGATTTTGTACTTGTTGGCAAACTAAGAGAATTAAGGAATTCTTTGGAGAAAAAGATTTGTGGGGTGATTTGGTCTGGCTCTGGAGAGCTTGGGAAGCGATGACCTATCTTATGGAATGAGGGCACTGGGTGGGTAAGACACCTGGCAGCATGAGTAGTGCTTCTGCTCACCAGCTGCTCAGCACCTAGCTCTAGGGTACTGCAGCCTTCCACTCCATCATCACTCAGGGTGCATGGCTGTCTACCACGAATGGGGTTGAGACCAAGTGTGCCACACTGGGTAGAGGCTTTGGAGGCCTGGGAACAGCTCTGTCTCCTGCATTTGGGAGTGGAGATGGGGGAAGTTTGACACCCAAAGGAGACTGTAGCAACCTGGGTCCTGGGGCGAAGAGTCAGAAGGGAGCTTTTATGGCCTTCAACTTCAATGACAGATGCTGGGGAAGTTATTTTGGTCGAGTCAATTGCAAAATGAAAAACAGGGTGCCTTGTTGTCAAACTAGAGGTGGTGAAAATGGGTAGGACCCTCGGGACCATGGGGGTTGGGGGTGGCAGTCCAGGCCACTGTTCCATTTTCACCATCACATCTTGCAAATTGGGACTCACTCCTGTACTGCACTGGGGAAGAGACAATTGACTGTTGGTACTTATCAGAAAGAGAAACTGAGACTCTTGGTATGAGTTACCCAGAGCAGGGAGTGTGGGGTGTTTTTCATAGGTGGCTGGAGCTGGGTTCATGCTATGAGGAGCCCCATGTCCTGGAAATTGCTGTAGCTGCATCCAAGGGACTTCAAGGTTCACTCCCTGCAGACTATGTTTCACTTCCTTCCAAAGAGCAGAGAGAGGGTGTGTTTGGTCTTTTATGGGCAATACCTGCACCCACTAAAGAGGGTCTACACAGAAAAGCTAGTTGGGTCCCTTTTGCCACAGTCACAAGAGGCAGAGGCTGTGAAGCTGTTTTTCTAAGCACTGCCAATGTCCTCTTGGTATCTGGACAGACACTGCAGCCCTGGCCTTCTCCATGGTAACCAGACAGCTGAGCACATCAAGAACAAAGGAGCAGCGCCCTTTACTGCCCTAGGGCTCCCTGGAGCTCAGAGAATGTAGGGAGAGTGAGCAGAGGCTTGCAAGGACCACATCTACCACATTGCAAGGGACATATTTCCCAGGAGCCACCTCAAAAGATAAACATGTATTATTATTAGGAAGGTTCGGCCAATTCAAGTCACAGTTTTTTTCTCCGAGAATTTCTCCACCAGTCTCATTGAACAATCCCATCTTACCCATTGTCAGGAAGCATCTCAGGGTATGAGTCTCCTATTTGCTGCCTCTTGTGATCTTGGTTCTTTGCTTTTGGTGAAACAACACAGCCCTTGGACTATTTTCTTTTTCCTTTCTTGAGGCACTACCTAGTGGTGCTCAGTGGTTACACCTGGCTGTGCTCAGGGAAACATATGGGGTGCTGTGGATTGAACCTGGGTTAGTTCTGTGCAAGGCAAATGCCTAATTCACTGGACTATTGATCGGGCCCACTATTTCTTCTTGCATTGAAACTCTGTGATTTTGTGATGGAAGGATGTATGGAGGGAGACAGGAAAGAAAGGAAGTGAAAGAAGGAATGAAGGAAGCAAGGAAGGGATAGGGGAGGATAGTAGAAAGGAAGGAAGGGAGGAAAGATGGAGATATGGGTGGGAGAAAGAAAATATGGAGACAAGAAGCACCCAGTTTACTATAGTTATTTATATGGAAAATCAATGTGAATTTGTTAAATAAATATGTTCTTTTTGGAAGAAAGTGTGCAGTATCATAATTTACCAATGATGGATTCAGCAGTCACTTCCATTGAAAAAACATAGGTATTTTTTTAAATGCTATATTCCAGGGAGAGATGTGAACAAATACGTCCATTTTTGAAATGCATATTCAAAGAGATGATAACTTAAACACAAGGAGAATTTAATGGACATGATCAACCAAACTTCCTTCTACAGAATATACATTTTGATGCTTAAATCCAGGCTATTTAAGGATTATGCACTAGGTTTTTTGGATTAAAATCATCTTCTCCCAGGGCTGGAGCCATAGTTCAGTGGGGAGGGTATTTGCCTTGCATATGGCTGACTATGTTTCAATCCCTGGAATTCCATATAGTTCTCTGAGCACCACCTGGAGTGATTCCTGAGCCCTGAGTCAGGAGTAACCCCTAAATATCATTGGTTTGGCCCCCCAAACAACAACACCAAAAATCTTATTCCTCATGTGGGGAGCCCATATAAGACAATTGGTAATGCCCTAACTACTATTAGGTCAAGAAGACAATGGTCACAAATACATATAAGACATCATGTAAAGCAAATAAGTATTTGAAGGGCTAAAGACCAGAGATGAACAAACTAGCTTGAGAAATTAATTTAGCTAGAGCTACTATTCCATATAAATGTGAATATGTTTGATAGAGCTGGGAAAAGTTCAAGTGTATCCTGGCTGAGTAGGGAAGCATTTAGAATGTTTTCTAAGGTCCAAGTTCCCTGAAATGCAGATGATTTCCAGAAGGTTCCATTTGAATGACTTAGTTTTCCTTAACCAAGAGGTCAGTTTGTGACTAACAACACCAGCTATGCTCTGGCAGTCTCTCCCCTCTCCCCCCAACCCCTTACCCACTTTTGATACAAAGGTTAATTGAATCTTTATATGGGGTTTTCTTGAGGACTTCCACAATGTTTTGGGTATTGAAACAAAATACTGTCTTATTCTAGGCTTATAATAGGGCTTCTGTAAGTGCTTGGAGCACTTTGGCTTACGATTTTGGTGATTGTGGCATGTAGGACATCTTGCAGTGTTAGAGAAGTTCTGTTCACGTCCTCAGGGTTGTCACTGAGTTTAATCACAAAGTGATCTGTTACTTCAGCCTCCCTCGATGCCCCCTGGTATTTTTTTTTGGGCCTGAGGAGGTCCAGTGTGTTGTGGTCACCACACCTTTCAGGGCACTTCTCAGCAATGGCTGTATGTTCTGCATTCAATAAATGAGATTTTTGATTCTAGTCAAGCTCCGGCGAAATACGGCCTTGCGGATTGTTAACCAAGGGCTGCTGAGTTCCATGAAATAGGGAAAACTGCTTTCATCACTTCACACTAATAAACTCAGGTGATTTTTTTTAG
>PVKC010042500.1:0-11950 GCA_004027635.1 Crocidura indochinensis | reverse complement strand
TTTTTTCCCCCGCCCCTAAATAATCAGATTTTCTTACCCTGCTTCTTTCATATACAAATCTGCTATATTTTCAGAAGAAAATCCTGGGTCATATCCATTACTGTGCAATCATTGTTATACAATAGTTAGTCTTGTAGAGTCACTAAAACTGGGTCTCAATCACCTTTCATCCTGCTTGTGCCTATATTCCACTGAAATTTTTTTATGTTTTGTTTGGGGATCACAGACAGTGATGTTCAGGGGCTGCCTCCCTTCACCATCTCATTGCTCAAGGGACCATGCAGTACCATTGCTTCAGCCCAGGCCTCCCCTATGCAAAGCAAGCATAGTAGCCCATCGTTTCATTTCTCCATTCCCCAGCCATACAAGATCTGAAAATCCCTTCTAGTCACTTTCTGCTCACTTTGAACATGTTCTCAGGAAAACTAAGTATTTCAGTGAAGAACTGTAGAAAAATAAATGTATTAAGCCTCAGATACTAATAAAAGTAATTTTAAAGTAAATAAAAGCAAGGTCTGGGACTGAGACTCAGTAGTAGAGCTCTTGCTGTACATGTGTGAAGTCCTGGGCTAGATCTTAAATACTAGGGAATTGTAAGTAAATAGAATTTCACACAGACCAAGATAGTTTTTTGTCAATGTGTTTTACAGTTTGAACTTCCCACAGTTTTTACAGTATCTTTTACTATGCCTCTTAATATCGAGAATAGAGTATAGAAATGTTAAAATGTATTATATATTACTTTTGAAGGACTTTTAAGTGTCTCAGTTTATTGTAAGAAGAAGGTTTCTATATGGGGATTAAAATTTTGTCAATTTAATAGTCTAGTCTGTTTAATATTTTGTCGTTGCTCTACAAACATTCTTTGTTTTCTGAAAGGTACTGCTTTACAAAATTAGTGTTAATTCATGTGTTATTTTGTTTTATTTTTTAAGGAAGTTGAATTAAATTGTTGTACATGGAAGAAAAGAGGAAGATTTTTACTGGAATTGTTTAAAACATATGTTGATGGATTCACTTCCTTATTATCTAATAGGTCTTAATCTTTAATGTAATGATGGTGTTTGAAGAGGAGATTCTTGGGAAGTGCTATTGTTAAGTAAGGTGACAGGAACAGGGCCATAAGGAGGAAATGACCACATCAGAAGAGACAGCAAATATCTTGCCTTCTCTGGCCACTAATCAAGGACAATAGGAAAAAGGAAGCATCTAGAAGCCAAGAGCTTTTAAAAACTTTCCAAAAATCTGCCAGACCACTGCTTGATCTGTAACTTACAGTCTGCAACTTATAGTCTGAGAAAATTTGTTATTATAGCCACCCAGTCTATGGTATTTTGTTACTAAAGCCTGAGCTGACTTGAGTTGGTAAAGTAAGATAATAAGGTAGACTTGTCAAAGAGAAAAAAGTATACCATAAAAATGAAACCATAAAAGATAATACTGTTTTTGAAAACTCATACTTTAAAGACAGTAAAGAAAAAAAAAATTGAGGCCAAAGCAAAAGCACAAGGCCTTGCACATTGCCAACCTGGGTTCAATCCCCAGCATCCCAGATGGTCCAAAGAGCCTGCTGGGAGCTATTTCTGAGTGCAGAGCCAGGAGTAACCCCCTGAGTGCCACTAGGTGTGGCCCAATAACAACAACCAAAAAAAGTGAAATAATATTTTTAATTACCAAAAAGATGAAATTAACTTAAATAAACCCTCTTAAGTTAGTACTTGAAATTCACTTATGTCTAATAATTTCTATAAATGGCCTTCCTAAGATACTTAAAATATTTATTATTACTAAAATCCTACTTTCCATTCTTCCTGTACTATTCTATTTTGGAACTTGAGAACCAATAACTGGCAATGTATTCATTGTCTTTAATTTTTACTTTATGAATAGCTTATTACATTTCAATAAATGTATTATAAATCAATAAACTATAACATTTAATTTTCTCAGAATTGTCAAAGGAGGTGTATATATCTTTCAAAAGGGTTATAATTTGCTTATTGTAAAGGGTTTTGAGACTAGGTGAAATGCTGACTCAGCCTAGATTGTTGTTTTGTAGTTCAGACAATTTGGTGGGGGCAGTGGGGACTTTACTCTGGATAATCCTAGCTTTGTTCTGAGAGGTCTATCCAGGCAGTGTTCAAGGGACCATAATTGGTGCTGGGGATTGAATTGGAACTGTGGACTTAAAAGGAAAATTGCAATTTCTTTCTGGTCCCAGACAATAATAATAATAAAATAAAATAATAATAATAATTCCTCCTCTTTCTTTTCCACTTCCTCTTCTTTTCTTCCTCCTTGTGGAGAATCATGAATTCAACTACAGGAAGCTTTGTTAAACAAAAAGGTGACTGCTAACTTTGTTTTGTTTCCAAATAAGCTAGAACAAGAAAGAGGAGAGGGGCCCGGGAGATAGCATGGAGGTAAGGCGTTTGTTTGCCTTTCATGCAAAAGGTCATCGGTTCGAATCCCAGTGCCCCATATGGTCCCCCGTGCCTGCCAGGAGCAATTTCTGAGCATGGAGCCAGGAATAACCCCTGAGCACTGCCGGGTGTGACCCAAAAATCCAAAAAAAAGAAAAAAAAAAAGAGGAGAAACACAAGAAAACCTGTAGATATAAAATATAACTCTATCTTGATTTTATCTAGCTCTTCTGGTTCAGGAACTCAAAGAGCCTCCAAAAATCATCTCACAGGCTGAAGCCATAGCACAGCATTAGGGCGTTTGCCTTACATGTGGCCAACCCAGAACATACCTGGGTTTGATTCCCGGCATCCCATATGGTCCCCCCAAGTCTGCCAGGAGCAATTTCTGAGCACAGAACTAGAAGTAACTCTGAGCACTGCCAAATATGGCTCCCCCCCTCCAAAAAAAATTAGCTCACTTTATATTCAGAATATCTTAGGGTAATAATGCTTAGTTTTTCTAGATTTACACACTAGAAATTATTTTATTCTTTATGACCTATTTCTGAGAGCTGTTAATACTAAAATTTATTTGAGAAAGAACAGTGGATTGGTTTATTGACTAAATTAAGCATCAGGTTGTAATTTGGATACTTTTTTCTAAGAGTCTAGAATGGTTTTTGTTAAAATAGCATTCTTTATTATTCTATTTAGAAACTCGTGGTTTAAATGATAGAAAACACTGTATAAGATTTAATATCAATTCATATGGTATAAAATAAGTCCCCACACTGTATTTTCAATATCACGTGAGTTGGTCTAAAGCAGAAGCCTGCAAATTAATAAACCAAGCCAGGAGAGAATCATGGAGTTAGTGGTTTTTCTTTTCATATGGTGGGTCTGCCACCATATGAACAAATTCATTCAGGAGGAGTAAAGTGAGATCATGGTGGATTTTTACAAGTCAAAGGGCTTGGTGAAAAGAAAGAGGAAGTTGGGAAACACCTTTGCCCTGGGTAAAAGCAGAGCGTAAATTAACAATATGGTTTTAATATTCTTGATAAAAGATACATAAATACAATTTTACCATTCCTTCTTTAGTAGACAGAGGAAGTAGACAAATGGTCAATAGGAACATGAGAAAATCCTCAACAGCATTTATATAAGAAATGAAAATCTGGGGCCGGGTGGTGGCGCTGGAGGTAAGGTGCCTGCTTGCCTGTGCTAGCCTAGGACGGACCATGGTTCGATCCCCCCGTTTCCCATATGGTCCCCCAAGCCAGGAGCGACTTCTGAGCGCATAGCCAGGAGTAACCCCTGAGCATCACTGGGTGTGACCCAAAAACAAACAAACAAAAATTGAACCATTGAAAAAACAAAACCAAAAAAAAAAAAATTGAACCACTGAAAAAGCATTAGGTATTTACCTTTGTCTTCTGCCTTGTCACTGTTCCTTGTTTTCTTGGTGATTCCAGTGTTCAGAATCTGCCAGGTCCACTCTGAGTCCTTCCCATATCACATTCGTTTTTGTTATGGACATAATACTTCTTTTGATCTTTTCTACAAAGAAAGCAACATATTTTATCAGGGTTCTGAATAGAAGTTACCATAAAGTTCAGATCTTTACTAGTAAAAGAGAAAAGTGTCTGATGGTCTTTTATAATGATAAATAAATGTGTCCTCAATCACCTTGGTACCAGGTAGTGTTTTTTTCCATTATAAGTGTGGGCCTAATTTTAGTTTCAAGATGATTTCAGAATATTACTTAAAATGTTACTCAATGTTCTTCCTATCATCTCATAAATAATGATGAGTGCCCATATCCTCCAGGAGGTTTTTATAAAATCTTTTTCCCCCAGTGGTGATATAAATTTGTTATTTGTGAAACTTTCCTCCAAATATTGTTGCTACATAATTACTTATTAACATCAAATCACCCAGTACAATAAATAGCATACATAGTTGTGCCTACTCTACAATGTCTAGAAGTATAGTAAATAATATTTCAATTTTCTGATTTCCCCCTTTTCCCTTTAATATTTTTTATTTACTTATAAGTACAGAAATCATGCAAGTAATTCAATACTGGGGCACCCTGATTAATATTTTAGAGTAATCAGTTGCCACTTAGTATGTACAAAACATTATAAGAAAACTAACAGGTTCCAAGAGAGAAGCAATGAGGTGATGAATATTTAAGAAAAAGGCAGAGCAGGTTTAAGAGATGACATCAAGACACTAATTAAAAGTAGAGAAAGACTTAGAAGAAAATTTAGATGTGAAATACAAGAGAAAGATTTTCACCTAACAAAAGCATTGGTAAACAAATGATTTTGGGAAATTTTCTCTAAAATAAGAGAAATGTTTTGTTGAATGCATAATGAAATAAAGAACTCTAATAGATCTCAAACATTTTGTTCTCTACTTTTGCTGTCAAACAATTAAATTATCTGCAAAAGAGGAAAGAAAATGATGCAGTAGTGGAGTAGGACAGTAGTAGATTTGACATAGCCACATTAGAAGTAGGTAAGAGGACCAACTAGCTGAGGTTAGACTTCATACATAATGCACAAACTAGAATGCACCGTTGTACAGTTTTTTTGGCAGTTCAAGTGCAGATATGAAAATGCAGATAAATGGATTCATCCACATTGAGGGGTTGGCAAAGGAGATGCAGTGTATTATGGTTATGTAGTAGAAGGAATTGAGGGTGCTACTAAGAAAGTAATTGAGGGCCGGAGAGATGGCATGGAGTTAAGGCATTTGCCTTGCATGCAGAAGGACTGTGGTTCCAATCCCGGCATCCCATATGGTCCCCTGTGCCTGCCAGGAGCGATTTCTGAGCATAGAGCCTTGAGCAACCCCTGAGCACTGTTGGTGTGACCCAAAAACCAAAGTCAAAAAAAAAAAAAAAAAGAAAGAAAGAAAGAAAAGAAAGCAATTGAAACAGACCATCTCAACCCAAAGTGGAAAGGAGAAAGGGTTAGAGAGAAAGACAAAAAGTGAAAGAGAAAAAAATGGATGAGGGTGATAAGTAGGGCTGAGGTTTACTTCACATGTGGGAGATCTAGGTTTAAGCCCTCGCCCTACATGAGTCACTGAACACTGTCAGAAGTTCCCCAGCACTGCTAGATGTACATTAAAAATCAAAAAACAAGCAACCCCCAAAAAGGATGAAATCAACAAGAAGCTAATAGACAAGGTAAGGGATGAGGTCAATTACACAAGTGTTTTTATGAATAGAAGGGCAGGACAGAATAGCACAGCAGGTATGGTACTTACCTTGCATACAGATAACTCTGGCTCCCATTCCCACTACCCTATATGGTCATTTAAGCAATGCCAGAAGTGATTCTTGAGTACAACCAGTTGTGGTCCAAAAACAAAGTCAGGAAGGCAGGGGAGATAGTTTAACAGGCTGGAATGCACATTCTGCAGATCTCAGTTCTCCTGAGCATCTTGGAAAGCAATCCTTTGAGCTGTCAAACTAGGAGTAGCCCCCGCATCTTGGGTGTGGCCCAAAAACAACTAAGTTTGAAAGGGGCAGCTCAAAGAATGGAAATGTAGAAATATTAGAGATCACAGTAAGAGTGGTGAAGTGTAAAACATTATAAGTAAGAATAAGATCTAAGAGGAGGGCATGGGAGTGGGAAGGTGTAGTTACTGCAGAGGGGTTCTGAAATTTAAAAGTTAATGTGCTAGATTACTGTCCATTGGAGAATGAAAGATTCAGATCAGAAAAAAAAAAAAAAGTGAACAACCTGTTCCCATATCACTCATTTAGTGTCATGATGGGCAATGAAGGTCAGATAGATAAAGGTAGAGATGAGGATGTGGAGAGAGTGATGCTGGAGGAAAATGAACTTCAGAAAAGAAGCAAAGGAGAAACATAATCTAAAAAGTCCAGGAGACCCTGGGCACTGTCAGCTCCATTTCCTGGTCTGGAAATAGCAATCACCTTCACTTCACAAAGAGACCTATGTGGTCAGGAGGAAATCAGGTGTTTTTTATGGAAGAAATCAAAGGATTATGAGAGGAAAAAGTCTTCCCGTATATCTATTTTAGTTTCTGTGGTCTTTAGGAGAAAAAAAATATTAAAACAAGCTATATATAAATCAATTTTGCACATTGAAGAGTTAATAAATACTCTTTCACATTCTAAAAAATTCTCAGAAAATTTGTTAGAATAAAGTTTGGAATATAGAGCAATTTATTATCAATGATTTTAGAAGCTAGAGTAGGATTAGTAGAATTAGGAAACTGATGTATAGAAAGAGAGCATAGGAAATAAAAAATGTCTGTATAGACATTGAATAAGGTGATAGGTCATTGACAAGTATACAGGAGTTCTGAGAGGTGAGAAAAGAAATATGAATGTAACTTTTTTATTTCTTTGTTTTGGGACCACATCTGGCAGTGCTCACAGTTTACTCCTGGTTTTGCACTTAGGAATCAATCCTAGTGGGCTCAGGGGACCATATGGCACGCCAGAATTTAAACCAATGTCAGCCTCTTGCAAGCAAACATTGTATTCACTCTGACCCCATGAACGTAATTTCAATGCTACTTTTTGTTAGAAAAAGGTTTTTACCATAAACAAAGCAAAGTAATTGATGGAATATAGATGGAAATAATCCAAACACTAATTGTGACTGAACACAATTAGAAGAGATAAAATAAATAAGAGATAAATAAATAAATAAATAAAGAAGAGATAAAAAAATAAGGGGCCGGAGAGATAGCATGGAGGTAAAGCGTTTGCCTTTCATGCAGAAGGTCATCGGTTCGAATCCTGGTGTCCCATATGGTCCCCCGTGCTTGCCAGGAGCAATTTCTGAGCATGGAGCCAGGAATAACCCCTGAGCACTGCCGGGTGTGACCCAAAAACCAAAAAAAAAAAAAAAAAAGAGTGATATAAAATCAAGTAGCTAAAATTTGACTTATGAAGCAAAATGGGAATGATCTACAAGTAATATGTATCATTCACTAGCATCTCCTGTAAAATTTTAGATTTTATATTTAAACATTATGTATTGAAGAAAAATGTGTAAACATCTTTTTCAACCCTAGATTTCTTTTTTTGGTGGGGGGGTCACACCTGGCAGCGTTCAGGGGCCACTCCTGGCTCTACACTCAGAAATTGCTCCTGACAGGCTCAGGATGCCAGGATTTGAACCACTGACCTTCTGCATGAAAGGCAAATGCCTTATCTCCATGCTATCTCTCCGGCCCCCGCAACCCTAGATTTCTAATAGTTTATCTTTCAGAATTGAAGAGACTCTTCATGCCTGCTCACCACAATGACCATAATTTGGTTGCTGTTTACCTCAACTTACTAAATTCATTCATTTAATTGTTTACTATAGATAAAAATTTACATGCCCCAAAGCTTATTCTCTTTAGAGTGTCTAATTTACCGGTAATTCTTTATAATATAGTCACAGACTTGTGCAATATAATGTATTGTGCAATATTGTAAAAAGATTGCACATCACTGCTATCTAATCTAGAACATTCTCCTCATTCCAGAAAGCTTTTTTGCACTTTTTATAGTCACTCTCTATATGGTCAGAGGATAGTAGAGATAGTAAAGAGGTAAAGCATTGCAGTTTATAATCCCAGGCACCACAGAGAGTCCCACCTGGCACTACCAAGAGTCACTCCTGAGTCAGAAACAGACTCTGACAGGGTGTGGCCAAATCACTTCTACCCCTTGTCCCCCCCAATAAAGGACCACTCCCCATATTCAGTCTACTGCCTTCAATCCTTGGAAACCAGTCATCTACTTTGGTTCTCAATGAATTTATTCTGGGCATTTTATATTAAAAAAAATCATGGAATCTTTGATATTTATCTTATATATGTATGGGATTTATATATGGCTCCTTTCACTTAGCATAGTTTTCCAAGGTTCATCTATATTGTAATATGCATCAGTATTTTATTCCATGTCATGACTAAGTAATAGCCCATTGTATAACTATGTCACAGTTTATTTATTCAGTTATCCAGTTGATAAACAATGCACAGTTTCTACTCTCTGGCTATTATGAATAATGCTATTATAAGCTAGCAAGCCCAAATTTTTGTTTAGTTTTGGTTTGGGGCCACACTCAGTGGTGTTCAGGACTTACTCTTTGTTATTTCTTCAGAGATCATTCATGGAGGCTCAAGGTACTATAGTGCAAGGGATTGAACTTGGACCAGCTGCTTGCAAAGCAAATTTTCTACCCATTATATTAACCTTATATCCCCTCAAGTACAAGTTTTTATGTAGACATATGCTTTCAGTTCTCCTGAGTAGAATTGCTGTATTTGGTAATTCAATGTTTAGCTTTTTGAGAAACTGCAAAGCTGCTATCCCAGGCTACATAATTTTTCTTTCCACTAGCAATATATGAGGATTCCAAGACTCTATTTTTTCACAAATATCTATTACATACCTTTAAAAACTCATGATTCCAGATCTGGGGAAGTAATACAGCAATAGGATATTTGCCTTGAACATGACCAATCTAGATTTGATCCATGGACCCTAGATGGTCCTCCAAGTACATACAATTCCAGCTCTCTAATGCTTTGAAACAGTATGTCATTGAAGTTTTGATGTGCCTTTTTTTATTTTAAATTTATTTTTGGTCACACATAGTAGTATATGAGGAATTACCCCCACTGCTTACAGAACATAAGATACTGGGCATCAAGCCTAAACTTGAATCTCTCCCACATAAGCTAGTGTTTTTTCATATCTCCCAACTCCATTTGAGCTTATTTTTATGCTTTTTGTAAAAGCAATATAAATTACATTTATTAAAAAATTTTAAGTGCATGGGCCGGGCAGTGGCGCTGGAGATAAGGTGCCTGCCTTGTCTGCGCTAACCTAGGATGGACCACAGTTCGATCCCCCGGTTCCCCATATGGTCCCCCGTGACTGCCAGGAGCGACTTCTGAGCGAATAGCCAGGAGTAACCCCTGAGTGTCACCGGGTGTGACCCAAAAACAAAACAAAACAAACAAAAAAATATTTAAATGCCTATAGTTTTACTGTTGAAAGAAATCATTTCATTTTCTTCATCCTCAAATCCTTTATGATTATAATCACATTAGATATTTAATTTATTTATTTACTTAGTTTTTTGGCCTTGCCTACTGGTGCTCTGGGATCAGTCTTGGCAAGATTGGGGGACTGAATGAGGTGCCAAAAATTGAACCTAGGTCAGATACATTCAAGGCAAGCATCTACCCACTGTACTATTTCTTTAACACTTTACATATTTTAATATAGTACTGAATCAATATTTTTCTTGTTTTTTAAAAAGCAGCATCTGTCATAAATGTTTAGGAAAAATTAAAAACTAATTTCTGAGAAAATAAGGAAAAGAAGCAAGAAAAAGGAGAAAAATGTACAAGTCAATAAACTATTATGAAAATGGACAAGTAGGGTCTTTAAATGCATTTGTGCTCTGGTCTGTGAATGCATGTAGGTTGGCAAATTGAATTCAAGCACATATAATTCTATTCCATATTATTAACATTTTCCTTTTCTTCCTGATTTATGACTCTGGCTCCACTAATTACTTTAACCATGTTAGATGGCTAATGTAATTTCTAGCTATTGTTTATACTAGTCAGCTACATATTTGTATGTAGAGTTCTATCCTCTAAATATGTAGCCAACCAAAATGTCATCTAAACTAATTTTTATTATAAAGTGCTTCATAATAATATGATTGTATAACATTAAAAATAGATATTCATGATAAATGCTCAGAACACAGTAACATAAGAATTTCCATAAATATTTGGTAATAGTAAATACTTTTTTCATATTTGGCAATAATACCATATCAACTATTTAGAGTTTTTCACTTTTTTTTTTTTTTTTTGCTTTATCAGCCACACCCAGTGACACTCAGGGGTTACTCCTGGCTATGCGCTGAGAAATCGCTCCTGGCTTGGGAGATCATATGGGATGTGGGGGGGTCGAACCATGGTCTGTCCTAGGCTATCGCATGCAAGGCAGATGCCTTACCACTTGCGCCACTGCTCCGGGCCCTAGTTTTCCACTTTTAATAGGTATATTCACTTCCTTGAGCTAAACAGTCCTAAATGATTAATTTTTATAACCCATTATTTGGGTTTAATATCATGTTATATGCCTATTCTTCCAGCATATTGAATTATTTTGAGGAGGTTACACCCATGGTACTTGGGTGTCTCCAGTAGGGTTCAGGGTACCTTGTAGTGCTGGGAAAAGAAAAGGAACTGGGGTTCTCTCATGCTAAGCATGTCTTCCGAAATTTTGAATCATCTCCTCAGACCCTT
Organism: Crocidura indochinensis; assembly: GCA_004027635.1. Lineage (NCBI taxonomy): Eukaryota > Metazoa > Chordata > Mammalia > Eulipotyphla > Soricidae > Crocidura > Crocidura indochinensis. The sequence continues at coordinate 1,220 of PVKC010042500.1, read as the reverse complement.
GAATTCATTTTTTACAATGCCAGGGCCTTACATATGCAAGACTTTTTCTCTATTTCTGAGCTATGTCTCCAGTCACCTAACATCTATTTTTGGGGGGATGAGTGGTTTTGGGGTTTAGAAGCCACATCCAGCAGTACTCAAAGATTACTACTGATTCTGTGATCAGGGATCATTATTTGTACTTGGGAGCCCTATGCTGTGCTAAAGATCAAAATAAGATCAGCCACATGCAAGGGGCTGGAGCAGTGGCACAAGCGGTAAGGTGTCTGCCTTGCATCTGCTAACCTAGGACAGACCTTGGTTCGATCCCCCGACATTTCAGTGGTCCTCAATCAGTGGTCCCCCATGGACCACATACTGTATATGTTCCCATTTTGTTTCTTCACTTCAAAATAAGATATATGCAGTGTGCATAGGAATTTGTTCATAGTTTTTGTTTCTACTATAGTCCGGCCTCCAATGATCTGAGGGACAGTGAACTGGCCCCCTGTTTAAAAAGTTTGATGGTCACACAAGCCAGAAGCAATTTCTGAGTACATAGCCAGGAATAACTCCTGAGCATCACTGGGTGTGGTTCCAACACATAAAAAAAGTTTTTTTTTTTTTTTTTGGTTTTTGGGTCACACCCGGCAGTGCTCAGGGGTTACTCCTGGCTCCATGCTCAGAAATTGCTCCTGGCAGGCCCGGGGGACCATATGGGGCACCGGGATTCGAACCGATGACCTTTTGCATGAAAGGCAAACGCCTTACCTCCATGCTATCTCCCGGGCCCCCCCAACACCATAAAAATTTTTTAAAAATTGGGGCCGGGTGGTGGCACTGGAGGTAAGGTGCCTGCCTTACATGCACTAGCCTACGACGGACCACGGTTCGATCCCCCAGTTTCCCATATGGTCCCCCAAGCCAGGAGCAACTTCTGAGCGCATAGCCAGAAGTAACCCCTTGAGCGTCACTGGGTGTGATCCAAAAACCAAAAAATAAAAATTTTTTTAATTAATAAAAGATCAGCCTCCCAAAACTGGAAATCGAGCTCCCATATGATCCAGCTATGCCACTCCTAGGAATATACCCTAGGAACTCAAAATACAATACTAAAATCCCTTCCTTATGCCTATATTCATTGCAGTACTATTTACCATAGCAAGACTCTGGAAACAACCAAGATGCCCTTCAACAGATGAATGGCTAAAGAAACTGTGGTACATATACACAATGGAATA
>PVKC010042499.1:0-11936 GCA_004027635.1 Crocidura indochinensis | reverse complement strand
ATCTCATTGATCTTGTACCTGATCTGATTTAATTTTGTTTGTTTCTTTTTGGGCCACACCCCATGATGCTCAGGGGTTACTCCTGGCTATGCACTCAGAAACTGCTCCTGACTCAGGGACCATACGGAGCACCAGGGATCGATCCCATGCCTGTCCTGGCTCAACTGCGTGCAAGGCAAACACCTTACCACTGTGCTATTGCTCTGGCCCCAAGATCTGATTTAATTTGCAATGCCTTTGTGATATTGTTTGCATACGTTGGTATTGTTATTTCTAATTTATTTGAATTTTATTTGTATCGCATTTATATTATCTAGACTAATATGGCTGGTATCATATGCCCAACAGTGAATAATTGAAACAAGAAACTAAGGTAATTGGACTGAGAAGATAACTCAATGGGCTGGATCATGTGCTTCATAGGCAGAGGGCCTGAATTTGATTCTCAGAACTTCAGGGTCCTCTTGGTACTGTCTTCTGAATCTATGGCAGAAGTAGTCGAACAACAACATTGGATGTGACCCCAAAACAAAACTACAGGGGCCGGGCGGTGGCGCTGGAGATAAGGTGCCTGCACTAACCTAGGACGGACCGCGGTTCGATCCCCGGTTCCCCATATGATCCCCCGTGCCTGCCAGGAGCGACTTCTGAGCGAATAGCCAGGAGTAACCCCTGAGCGTCACCAGGTGTGCCCCCCCCCAAAAAAAAATAACTACAAAAGGGAAACTATATAGTTCTGAACTGAGAAGATAAGGATTCTATGGATCTCAGCTATGGTCAGACCATCTCAACCCTCCATCCCACTCACCATTTTTATGAATATATTTGATGAATATTTTGGTCTTAACCATTATTTTTGAAGTTGTGACCGTAGACACTCTAAAGGTACTTCATTTCAAGGTTTTAGAGTTTTGGGTGGTTTGTAGTGTTGATAACTTTTTATCTGTCAGTCACTTACTTCACCTAAGCCCACTCTCTGATCAGTTTCCAACAAAATTAGTTTCCTAAAATTATATAAATAAGCAAATTGAGTGACAAGGTCCATTAAGATAACTGGCCATTTTCTTTTCAGCCTTAGTTTCTGGAGAGGCCACAATGTACTCAAGAACAATCTGTTATATTAAAATTTCAGTCATAGTGGGATATTCCTGATATTATTGATGTACATCCCTGAACCTTCCTTTCTCTTTCCACTCAAATACATTATCAAAAAGATGACTCCTTTAATTTACTTACATTTCAATGGCTCCATCTTTACATTCTTCACATGCCTCGTTGGTCTTTCAGAAAATATCATTTTTAGCCTCAGTAAGTCACTCAAACAATAAACCATCAGTAGACTCGTAGGTTGCTTCAATAGTCTCTCCAGTCCAAATAAAGTTGTCATTCTTTATAATTTAGAGTTATATTGCTCCTATAAAAATGTAGTGTAAATCATTTATCTAACAGTGCTGTCAAGTGAAAGTATAATACTTATACTGTATTAGTTATTTAACGTGTTCTAATATTGCTATCATAGGCATAGCTCCTTGAATTTTAAAATAAAAATATTAGTTTATCCAGACTTCATATCATTTCTTGGTTACACTCATTGCATGCTCAATAAATTCGACTTAGACATTTTAGAGAATGAAGCAAAATCCCCTCAGTTCTATAAGTCTCTATTCAAAACTAAAGTTTGTTATCATTTTGCACAATAGTATTTGTAACAACATCTAGGCATAGATATGAATACAGACAAAATTCTACAGACAGCAATATGTAGGCTGTCTTGTAGTCATTATTCAGTTTCATGAATACTTGCAAACTTATAGCATTCAAAACCGTACTTTTGTGATTTTGTGACGATCATAATAAAAACAGTACTAATAAACTCTTTAGAGTAGTTTTTTCAAACTGTAGTTTTCATTTCAAAACTATATTTTCATTACAATGAATATAAAATTTAGTTTGGCTTTGGGGTACAGCTGTTAGTACTTAAGTCTTGCACCTCTATTAGTGTTCAAGAGTCACCTTTTTTTTATTAAACAATATCTTTACCTAAGCACAATGATAGCAAACATGTTTGTAGTCAAGAGTCACTCCTGAAACAGCTCAGAGATCATATGTAATACCAGGGATTAAAGTAAAGTTAGTATATGAGAGACAAGTGCCTGAAATACTGCACTATTGCTCCAATTCTTGAATATAATAATTTTTTTCTGAGGCTGGAGCAATAGCATAGCTGTAGGGTGCTTTCCTTGCATGCAGCCAACCCAGGACAGACTTGGTTCAATTTTTAGCCTCCCATAAGGTCCCCTGAGCATGCCAGGAGTGACTTCTAAACTCAGAGCCAGAAGTAAACCCTGAACAATCCCGAGTGTGATCAATAAACAAAAAATGTAAAATTATTTTAACAAGAGGGGAGCAAATATGACCTTTTTGTCTTGGTTTCATTACATATTGTATTTTAGAGATATTGGAGTACATTTTCTAATTATAGTCTTTAGCAGTTTATATACTGCATTTTGAAAGCTTGCATTTTAATATTGAATTATGCCATTATTTTGATGGGAGATAAAAAGAAATGCTCATTAAAATATTTATAATTTGTTTATCTTCAAATAAAAAGAATTCTCAATGTTTTTCTTCTCACACAGTCAAGTTTTTACTTTAACAAACATGACTTTTTTTGCTGCCTAACAGTGAACTTGAATTTTATATTTTCATGTTGATGCCTATGTGTTCTTTACTAATTTTGGGAAATTTATTTCTGTGTATTCATTGATATTTCACCATTCATAAACTGAGCTTGACAAAAAATGCAACCATATTCATGGAGATTAAAATGCAAATAGAACAGAAAAAAATAAATATACTAAATAGGCTTGGTGTTCCTCTTCATTCTTTACAGAAATATATTAAAATCATATTTCTATTTTCTTTTTTCTTTTTTTTAATATTTCTATTTTCTAATTGGTGCCAGTTATAGTTTATATTGTAATACATTTTTCTACTAATCTTTCAGGTGTGTTTGTACAATGGCAGGTAAACCTTCCATTTCCCAATCAAAAGAAAAAACAAAACAGACAGAATCAGGAATAAAGTTTGAGAGAAGTGCCCAATACATGCCTAGAGCAAATTTTAATGTACCATCATTTTAATTTTATGTTAGAATCGGCACTTTGATCTAATAATTTACTTATATGTCTTACAAGGTTCTATATTAACTTAAGACATTTCGTGAGTCTTTACTATGTAGCAGACACTGAAGTACATTGGTGAGAAAAATAGACAAAGGTCATGTAGAAACAGGGCTTCTGTTTTTTTTGAAGCAATGAAGATAAGCAAGTTAAAAGGGTTGGTACCAGTGCCGGAGTGGTGGCACAATGGTAGGGCATTTGCCTTGTATGTGGCTGACCTATAACGAAACAAGGTTCGATACCCTGGCATTCCAAGCCAAGAGCAATGTCTGAGCGCAGAGCCAGGAGTAACCCCTGAGCATCACCATGTGTGACCCAAACACCAAGGAAAAAAAACAAGGTTTGTTAGTAACCTTGGTGAAATAAACATGGAGATCTATTGGGTTAATGGCCACCAAATATGTGATCCATAGTATTAAAAATTAGAATATTGGGTATTCCTGGTAGACCCAAGAAGAATTTATTGATGGTGGCATTTCAAATGAGACTGCAGTTAAACACAGACAATGGAAAAAATTAGTAAGACAACAGAGTAATAAGGAAAAAGTTTAAAACTTGGTTGCTGGTTGTTGACATTGAATGTCACAGAAGTAGAAAAGAGCATTTCTGAGAAACTGTATATATTTCCCCTAATTGTTATTCAACTACTTCATCTAGATATAAAATGAAGGACTGCAGAATTTCAACTTTCTTTCAGATTTAATGTATTCCCTTCATAAGTTTTGTGAACTCTGACAGATTATTTAACCATGTTTGCCCCAGTTTTCTCATCTTTCAAATTGCCAGGTTAATACTCTTTGTCTTTTATGGATTGGGGACGATTTGCTAAGAGTTTAGAACTATCTTGTATACCATACTCTTTCTAGAAATATGGATGATTGCAGTTTTAGAGTTTTGCCCTTAGATTGCTAAATTAGAAGTGGAAATAAGAAAATAAGATTATTAAAATTATGTTGGATGCTGATAGGAGATTGATTAATTTAAAGTAAACTGCAAGAGACTAAGTATAAGTTTTCATATCAAACCAAAATTCACATGAACAAGGAGCATGTTACAAGATGCAAAAATGATCATGTAAATGGAGTAGTTATGAAATGGCATGTAAGAAATCTGGGAATCCATGAAGTTTTATTAATTGTCAGTTTTGGAAAAAAAGGGGTGTTTGTAATAAACTATGACATTTTTAAAATGGTTCTCTGGCAACAGAAAGGCACAAACAAATGTTCATAATTTCAAAGCTCAGACTGTAGCATTTTTCAAACATCCTTGAAAGTTCCTAAAGACAATCTTTCCTTATGAAAGTATTTCTCTTGTGAGTAAATAATGTTCTTGCCTAGAAATGAAATGTAGTCATATATTACGTTGCACCAGAACTGATAGCAAGACTGGGAGCCGAAGTTCAGGTACAAAAAATAATGTCATATTGCAATATGGAATTTGAGTTTCTGGATCTAAACTTCATTACTTCACAAAGGATGTCCTTCATATTAAGTCAAAGTGGCCCAGAAAAGAAATTTGACTACTTATATTATCACCTAACCATTACAAATATTTATTTATTTATTTGGAATGAATATTGCATCACCAGTGTCTAATCTTAAATTGTTTATGATTTGTCTGCATAACTGCTAAGCTGAGCTTTCTTTCACCATAGAAAGACTTCATCCAGGAAGCACAAGAAGATAGCAATTGCCTTGAGAGTATCTGCAACTTTGAAAAATAACTCCATAGTTTCTCAGGTGTGATTGTTTATCTATATCTTTGAGCAGGAAAATTAAGTAGTGTTAGTGGTATTTTTTCTAGAAGTGTCAATGGGTGATGTCCATTAGGTTATCTGCTCAAGGTCATTCCGTGAAGTAGATACATATTTTGTCACAGGAATACTCAAAATTCCACAGGGAAACTAAGCATAGAAGTGGCATATATCTGTCATATATATGTTTGCAAAATGTTTTCTCACTGATGAAAATTTTACTTCTTATGGTATGTTTGAGAATCTGTCTACTCTATTCCCATCACTTGGAGGCTAGCAAATGATTTCAGATGAGTGGAGAATTCTCACAAGAAGTTAACTGAGTCTATTCAGATGGCAGAAGCTCTGTGCTTTCTAGTTTGAATTCCTGATTCTTCACCTAAGGAACTTAACCTCTCAGAATCTATTTCTCATTTCACTGAGTTGTGTTTTTAATGCTGACCTATAGTTATTCACAGATTTTCTCAATACAGCTCTGAGAGGATGTCCTGGCTTGTTGGGTAGTGTATGCTTGAGAGACAAGACTTGGAATGAGTTGGGAGAAGGCCATGAGTGATGATGAGCAGCAGCAGCAATGTCAGAGAGAGAGAGAGAGAGAGAGAGAGCACTGACACAGCTTAGGTACATAGGCCTGCAGTGCTACTATGCCATAACTTTGAACATCTCAATTCTTCTCAATTTGTACATCCCGACAATGGGAGCAATGATCAAATATTGCTTACTAAGTTTCTTTGATAAGAAATGGCATAGGAAGAAGTTGATAAATTGCTCCCTAGGAGAGTGGGCCTAAATATTCGTTTCATTCAACCATCCCCATCCCTGAAACATAGTTCTTTTCCCAGCTCCACTCTTTTCCATTTGGGTTCAGACATAGCCTCATACAACTGACTCAGCTCATGGATTATGCATTACATAAGCTTTTAGTGGGTGGAAAGTCTGCCTTCTTTTTATTGTAATCTGATTGAAAATTTGATTCTTAATGTATATAGGAGAGATCATAAATATACTCATGATTTTTATTTTTATAATTTTTAAATAATATTTATTTGAGCACCATGATTACAAAAGTGTTTGTAGTTGGGTTGCAGATTGAAAAAAGAACATCGCCCTTCACCAGTGCAACAACCAATGCCCTCATTTGCTTCTTTCTCCTCCTGTCTGTATTCGAGACAGGCATTCTACTTCTCTTATTAACCTTGCTGTGATAGTTCTTAGTATAACTATTTCTCTAACTGAACTCACCACTCTTTGTGGTAAGCTTCATACTGTGGGCTGTTCCTTCCAGCCCTCATCTCTATAGTCTTTGGGTATTATTGCAATAATGTCTTTTATTATTTTTAAAACCCTTAGATGAGTGAGACTATTCTGCGTCTATCTCTCTCCCTCTGACTTATTTCACTCAGCATAATACTTTCCATGTCCATCCATGTATAGGAAAATTTCATGACTTAATTTTTCTGATGGCTGCATAGTACTTCATTGTATATATGTACCACTGTTGTTATTGTTGATTTTTAACCACTCATCTGTGGTTGGGCATTTGGGTTGCTCCCAGATTCTGCCCATTGTAAATAGTGCTGCAATGAATATAGGTGTGCAGAAGGCATTTTTGTATTGTGTTTTTGTGTTTCTAGGGTATATGCCTAGGAGTGGTAGAGCTGGATCAATATGGGAGCTCAATTTCCAGTTTTTTGAGGAATCTCCACATTGTTTTTCATAAAGGCTGGACTAGGTTGCATTCCCACCAACAGTGAATGAGAGTTCCTTTTTCACCACATCCCACCAGCACTGATTATTCTTGATATTGATTTTTTTATGCGTGCTTTTGGTTAGTTTCTGTGGTGTGAGATGTTACCTCTTTGTTGTTTTGATTTGCATCTCTGTTTAAACAGACAATTTCTCAAAGAAGAAATAAAAGTTGCCAAACATCAAACATGCTCCACATCACTACCATCACTACTCATAATTTTTAATTTAATTATACATTATTTATTAATTTGTTTGGGGCGATAGCAAGCTTCTTTCAGGGCTTATTACAGCCTATGTTCTCAGAGACCACTGTTGGTAGAGCATATGAAGTGATAGGGATCAAACCCAAGTGACTGTGTTTTCTACAAGAACTTTATCCACTGTGTAATCAACTTGATCAAGATTATTTTTCTAAAATATAGGAAATTTTGTTGTTTGACATTTTTGTCTTTGGACATATTTATCAGGCATTTTTTCTTCTTTACCTAGGCAGTAGTACATTAAGGAAGCATTTAAAATGTGACGTCAACAATAAAATAATTAAAATATCATCTTTTATAGGAACTTTATTTGTTACTTCTCAACTTTACAATGTCAATATCAGTAATTAGAATATTTAGGACATTTTAATATATTGATTCCCGATAGTATCTTTAGCCATAGGAGAATTTAGGGTATTACCTTTTCTTTTATCACATCTTGTTTGGACTTATAATACATCGTGGCTAGCATGGGCTTATCAACCAGTTCAGTTGTTAAAAGCTAAACTGAGATAAAACGTATTTCCCTGATAATCTTGTCTACCTAAATGAGATTGTGGTTGTTCATCTAATTTTTTGCTTACCTTCTAATTAAATAAAATAATGTTGTAGGCACTGATATTTTTCATTCTCTAATTATAACATTTCTGGGTTTTGTTTGTCATACATGGCCATGTCCAGCGCTTATTCCTGACTCTGCACTCGGGAAATATTACTGATTGGGTTAGGGGAACTTATAGAATGTTGGGGATGAAACCTGAGTAGCCCTCTGCAAGGCAAGAACCTTACCTACCACTAATTAAAACAGTTTTGAATATGATTTTTTTAAATAATGTTACTTTTATTTGTTTGTATTGCTAGAAATGTACATCTAGTTTGTGTATTTGGTATACTTATACATGTATTTAACTGGAGTAGCGTTGTATGCTGCCTGTAAAATTTGTTTTCTATATTTCAAACAGGTTCTGTTTTGTCACCATCTGGAATAGGAATGATTAATTTGATTTAATTGGCAGACTTACATTGATAACATCATCATAATCAGGATCCAAAAAAAATCATCCATCTTTTCATTAGAAGTCACTCTTGAATTTGACTATGGGTTTTATGAATACATGATGGTTTGCATGTTTCCAACATTATGGAGTAATAATAAAGTAGTTTACTACCCAAAGAAACCTCTTGAAACTACTGGTTTTCTACTGTTTCCATAGTTCTTCCTTTTTCATAACTACATAGAGTCAGAAACATTCAGAATGTAGATCTTCTTCACTGAGGTTTCTCACTCACACATATGCATTTCAGTTCTCTCCATATGCCTTTTCAGGATCTGTATTTTCAAATAGATAAAGCTTCTTTGATCTTTGGACTCTAATACTAATGATGTAACGTGTCATCACTAAAAACTATATGGCTTGTTACAAATGTGAGGCATTATGTCCTATTTTTTTATCTATCCATGTATTTTGGGGGTCTTCAGAACAATGCTCTCAGGAGTCAGGGAGCCACTGTTAGTGATGCACAATGCCAATCAAATTTAAATCCTCAGATGTTCCGGGGTCTACTGGGGTTATATCTAATATTGCTGAGGCTAAGACAGTCCCTGGGAGAGTGTACTGGTACTTTTAGCAAGGTATTTGCCTCTGAACCCTGAGTAACTCTACAGTGATATATTTTATTTTAAATTAACACGTACTCCAAATCGTTTTGCAACTTGAGATTCCTAAATTTTAATTACTGGCTTGGTAATATTGTTATTAACAATCTTCAACCTAATAAAAGTAAGATATCACAAGTCCTATGGCTGGTATCTCTTCATTTCAAATGAAACAAGCTTGCTGTTTCCTCTGAGGGCAGGTAATTTTTTATGATAATTTTATATTCATTAAATCCATTTTCTATAAGCCCTGTTAGTGGGATCCAGACTTACTTCTTTCTGTGGTTTCATAGGCACATTTGAGTTGTTCTCTCATCCCATGCTGCTGAGAATTTAGTGGCATGTGGAGTGGTTTCCACATGTGTTTATTCTCTTTCATATTTCACTTCACTCCACATGACAGGTTCCATATTGGTCTCAGAATCATTCATCTGAGAATATAATCAGCACATTCCTAGCCATTGGAGAGGTCTTTATTTGGAGATGACCTCTAAGATGATGAGAGCTTTAGAAAATTCCAAAGTAGCAGATAGCTTTTTTGAGAAGATCAGCATATCAGACCCAGAGACTGGCTGACATTCTCTAATGAACCAACATGGTATTTACTCCCCAAAGCATTTATCCACAGCTCTAAAACTCTATTTCTTCTGAAAGGATATTATCAGGATGCACCCCACCTGCTTTATCTGGATATCACAGATCTGAACTCCAATGTTAACAAAGTCTGCTTGAGAAACAGCTTGTTTGACTTAAGAATATGCATGTTGTGAAAAGTTTTTGAACAAAACCGAAGGAGCAACCATTGAAGAAGAAATGGGGTTAGATAGCAGCTAATGATTTAAAAGGCAGTTTGCTTGAAAGCCTTCTGTTTCATAGGAGAAAAATATTGCTTGAGTAAAGTGAAGATGCTTTCTATCCCTAATACCTTCCTTGCCCCATGCCTGTCTCTGGAGGGTACAGACAGCCAAAGCTTCTATTTATCTGAACTAGCTTCAACTGCCACCTAGGTTTTCAAAGCTCTTCATTCGCATTTGCTACCTGTGAATCTCTTTTATCCTGACACCCTGGATGCTTAATTCCACACAAATTGTTTTAAATACAGATCCAAAATCATGTAGAGAATGGTCATTAATAATTCAGATGGACCAGACACTGCAGTGTGAACTTCACATGCTGATACTGAATAAAATAATAGTCCTCTGGCATGGAGCTCTGTGTTGAAGGATGTAGCCAGAAAAGATCATAAAGCCAGCAAGTAATTGAGAATTATAACAATCTGGGATGTTTTGATTTGTTTGCCTTTTCTTCTTTAATCTTGTCCTCAGACAAGATTTGAAAGATGTCTATATCATAGTCAAAACTAAAGAAATACTTTTATTCTCTAAGACTAAGCTGATATATCAGGACACATTCATGGACACAGTTGGCAGTTGTCATGTTGCAATGCAATATAACTTCATTGCAATGGTCTATAGAAGATCTAATTACGGATCTATACAATCAGCATGGATGGAGGGGGAAAGGGATTCAAATTATTAGGGCCAAAGTGTGGTTGGGGAAAAGTGAACTCAATACATTCCATTCCCTGTTTTATAGATAAGCAGCTCCAAGCTCAGATAACTGAGAAATGCCATGGCCGACAATCCTCTCTTCTGGCTTCTTCTTATAGAACTGCTCCCCTGAATGTTTACCTTTTGTGCTCATGTCTCTAGAAATGAATTTCCAATCAGAAAAGAAACATCAAAACTCTTGCACTTCTTTTGATACATGACTAACTTATAAATTTGGTATTCTGAATCATAAAGATTTCTGAAGGAAATGAATTTTTGATCAATTCTTTCTGTTCTTTGACACACCAATGATCTATTGTTGTATTATTGGAGGTGGTAGACTAATTTATATCCCTCAGGAATAAAAAAACAATTCATCTTATGATCACTAGCATGCATATAGGTAAAGAAGATAAAGATAACAAAGAAATGCATATGTGCCAGAAAATAGATTACATAGAACTATTGAAATAGTTAATGCTTAGGTAATCTGGAAAAGAACACAGACTCTGAATCAAAGGACATGAAAGCACAGTTCAAGTGACTGAAAAGAAAATAGGATTAGCATCTTGACTTAGACACCACAGGAGTTAAAGTTGAATAAAAGCCCATTACAAAATGATTTATTGCATTGTTTTTTTTTGATAAATGAGGGGTGCATCTATAGGTCTTAATAATTCATAATAACCTTTTCTATGATGAATCTAGAAATATTGTGATTTAATGCAATTAGAGAAGCTATTTCTAAACTTTAATGGAAGAACAAATGTCCTTTTATTCCTACAATGGCATTGACATTGCATTAGCATATCAAATGAAATTCTTCGAAATAAATGGCCAAGAATTTATCCATTTAGAATTTAAATCAACTCTTTCTGTTTAACTTTTACTATATAATGGCTGTAGGGCTGATAGAGCTGATTAGACTTGGTGATTGCAGAAACACACTAACATTTACTACATATACTTGGTTAGCAATGTCAACTGGGATTGCTTAGCCATGATGCTTCTTCCCATGTATGAGATTGTAAACACAACTTCTCTGATGGCTTAATGTATATTAAGTTCATGTTGGACTCCTGTGTAACTAACTTTCTGCATCAATTGATGTTCTATTCACCCTATTCATTCAACACAGTAGTGTCATCCAAATGTTGAGTCCAAGAATTTTATTTTTTGAAGTAAATTTACGAGCTTCATAACAACGTAAACTTAGTTTTGTATTTTTGAAATATAGTCAACACCTACAAATGTGAAAAATTATGTTGTCACACGATGTGGTAAAAATAGAAGCTTGACCCAACTGCTGTCTTTTATGGAGGGAATTATATAAGTTAATTTAAATAATATCTAGTGTTACATTATTTTTCAGTTTCCTGTTTGAAAATGTTGCCCTCATTGAGGACAGGATATACTATGAGGCACATAAAAGAAAGTTTGTCTAAGGGATGGAGCTGTGGTGCAAACCGTAGTGTGTTTACCTTGCACGCTCCAGTGTAGGATGGACAGTAGTTCGATCCCTAGAGTTCCAATATGGTCCCCCAAGCCAGTAGCAATTTATGAGTACATAGCTAGCTAGGAGTAACCCCTGAGCATCACCGGATGTGGCCCCCTCCAATAAACAAAGATTGTCTATAATGTTGGTTCATAAATTTGCTCTAGATGGAAAATACCTGAGAATCCTTTAACGTTCTCTTCTTTCTTTCTTTCTTTCTTTCTTTCTTTCTTTCTTTCTTTCTTTCTTTCTTTCTTTCTTTCTTTCTTTCTTTCTTTCTTTCTTTCTTT
>PVKC010042498.1:0-11942 GCA_004027635.1 Crocidura indochinensis | reverse complement strand
CCCTAATTGGGTGTATATATGTTGAGAAGTGTGATTTCTTCCTGTTTTACATATCCCTTGATTAGTACAAATGTCCATCTTTGTCCCTTACAACTTTTCTGAGTCTAAAGTTGTGTCATCGGATAATGATATGGCCACTCAAGCTTTTTTTTTTTTTTTTTTTTTTTTTTGGTTTTTGGGTCACACCCGGCCATGCTCAGGGGTTACTCCTGACTCCATGCTCAGAAATTGCTCCTGGCAGGCACGGGGAACCATATGGGGCACCGGGATTTGAACCTATGACCTTCTGCATGAAAGGCAAATGCCTTACCTCCATGCTATCTCCCGGGGCCCCACTCAAGCTTTTTTAAGAGTGCTGTTTGCTTGGATGATTTTCCTCCACCCTTTGATTTTGAGTCTATGTTTGTTCTGACTATTCAGCTGTGTTTCTTGTAGGCAGCAAAGGTTGATTCAGCTTTTTGATCCATCTCTCCACTTTGTGTCTCTTAACACAAATATCTCAGTCTTGTTATTTAGGCTAAGCATAGCATTAAGTTCATTGCTGTTAAGAGAGATAATTTTCATGGGATTTATTGTCATCGTTGTGTAGACATTTGGGTGTCAGGCAAATCTTAAAAGAGACCTTTCAGTTATTCTTTTAAGGCTGGTTTTGAGTCTGTGAATTTTCTGAGCTGTTTTTATCTATGAAGCTATGTATACTGTCTTCAAACCTGAAAATTAGTCTAGATGGGTGCAGTATTCTAGGTGAAGCATTTATTTCATTGAGTTTTGTCACTATATCCCACCACTGCCTTTTGGGCTTGAGTGTTTCTGGTGACAGGTCTGCTGTAAATTTCAAGGATCCTCCCTTGAATGTAATTTCCCTTTTTGATCTTGCTGCTTTCAGTATTCTGTCTCTATCTGTGGGATTCATCACAGTGACTAGGATGTGTCTTGAGGAGTTTTTCCTGGGGTCTCTTTTAGCTGGTACTCTTTGGGCATGCAGGATTTGATCACCTGTATTCTTTAGCTCTGGTAGTTTCTCTGTGATGAAGTTCTTGACTGTTGATTCTTCCTGGAGATCTCTGGGATTTCAATGATTCTTAATTTGTTTCTGTTGAGCTTATCAAATAATTCTCTTTTCATCTGTTCACATTCTTTGAGTAATTTTTCCATTGTCTGATCATTTGCTTTAAGGCTTTTTTTCCAGTCTTTTCTGCTGTATGGAATTGTTATGCATCTCATCTTCCAGCACACTAATTCTATCCTCAGCTGCTGTTACCTTGTGGGAGAGCTTATCCATTTTGTTCTTCAATTCTTCAGCTGAGTTTTTCAGACCTGATATTTCAGTTTGGAGTTTTCTGATTTCTATCTTCATATTCTCTAGATTCTTTATGAATGGCATTGGCCTGTGTTGTTTCCCCATTATCATGCTTGTAATGTGAATTTTTCTATGTGTTATGGTGATGTCCATTGACTAGAAGGTGCACAGGGCCATGAAAGCTCCTCTGGCTCCATTGTTTGTGTACAGGACAGCTCACCTCTGAAGAAGAGCCCTCAGGGAACTATGGGCAGAGAGCATCCAATCCCAGGCCACAGGAGTGTCATCCATGAGGTCTAGGCTTTGGGACAGGGCATTGCTGCACCTGGCTGGGGGTCAAGCTTGGTTGTCCACGACTTAGCTCAGTGGGGTCTGGATAGGCGGCAGAGGGGGCAGGGGTTGCTGCACCTGGCTGGAGGTCTCAGGCGATCTTCAAAGAGGTCTGGGTAGTTAGTAGAGGGAACAGGAGTTGCCGCATGTGGCAAGATGTCTCTAGTGGCCATCTACGTGATCTGAACAGTCGATGGAGGGGATGGGGTTGTTGCACCTGGCCTGAGGTCTCGGGCAGTCATCCACGTAGCCTCTTAATTAGAAATTTAACATGCAAATGAGAACTGTATTAAAACAAATATAATAAAATAAGAGATTGATGGAACTCAGGAATGTAGTAAATTACAGAGAATTTTAACTATCAAAATTGTAAGACATTTTTTGTTGAGGCTAAACTAAAATCCCATTCAGAAACAATACAGTATTTGTTATCTTTAGAAATTGTTTTTATGAGCAAATGATCATTCAGACCACTGAAACAGTCAACTGCGAACCACAGATTTATACTACAGAACCTTCTCATTGAAGACGTTTGGGAAAATTAACATTTCCTTTCTCTTTCTTTCTCTCTTCTCCCTACTTCTTTTCTTCTCCCCTTTCTTCTTCTTCCTCTTCTTCCTCCTACTCATCAATTCAATCTATGTCAAATAATACCAACACTGATAGTTTCTCTTTAGGAAAGCAACTTTGATACATAAGATGCAGCGTACTCTACTGCACAGGGTAGCCACCTACATAGATAGGCCTCATTAACACAGTGTTTAGTACTCAGGATGCAAAACCTATGTGTATTCTGAACTGCTCCAGCCATTATCTAACCCTGAAATCTTTATTTGGCAAGGCCCAACCCCATCACTGACGAAATGCCTAGAAACTGGGAAAATCTCCCAACTCCAACACTCTGAACCAATCTCTTTGATTTATTAACTTTACTTAATTTATTTTAACTATATTTATCTATATTTCTGTTCTCCTCGCTCTTATCTTTTGCTCTCCCTTCCTCTCTTTCTTAAGCTATGCCTAAGTTTATTATTTATCTTAATTCTACCAGTACTTAAGAGCTCAGACCCATCCTACTAGGCCAGACCTCTAACAACACCTTCAGAATAGATCATTAAGGTATATCTCTATGTGGGCATGAGAACATAGCGAAATGACTTCTCCATGAGAGCTAAACCTAAATTGTAAACAATATATGCTTATAGTGTATATAGACCCTCCTATATACTATCCCTCCTCTTCGCCTTCAGAAATCCTACTATCCCTTCTTCACCCCTTCCAATTCCAATCCAAATCCCACCTTATTAACATTCTTTTCCATTAGTTCTTAACCCATTAGGTATCAAGAACGACCTCCTGCCCCAATAAGTCATCACCCAGCTCCCAAGTGAATGGACACCCTCTCAGCCTTACATCTCATCCCCTGGCAAGAAACTACAACCAACATTCCTGCTGACTCATGCTCTATGGCCCTCCTTCTCACCCCCGCAAATTTGGACTGTTGCTTGATACCGGACTAAGCTCCAGACGTACCCCCAGTGCAAGAACTCTAACGAAGCCCTTTCTGCTGCAAAACATTTCTCAAACTCAACAAGACCAGGGTGCATGATGAAAATGTGCCCTGGATTCCACCCCTCCATAAGAATATCTCAAAAAGACAACGGGGAAGCCTATATTTCCTTTATAAGTTAAGACCTATATAATACTACCTCTTAACCTGTTTTTCCCCAAATATAAGGTAGTCTCCTGCATCACTTTTTTCCCTTAATCATCATCATCATCATCATCATCATCATCATCATCATCATCATTATTGGTTTTTGGGTCACACCCAGCAGTGCTCAGGGGTTACTCCTGGCTCTACACCCAAAAATCACTCCTGGCAAGCTCGGGGGACGATATGGGATGCCGGGATTCAAACCATCATTCTTCTGCATGGAAGACAAACAATCTACCTCCATGCTATCTCTCCTGCCCCCACCCCTTTAATTAGTTTTAACTAATGTTTATTTATTTTTCCTTTATATATGTGAGTATATCTATATCTATATACGTTTTTGTCTTGTTTTTGTTTTCTTCTCTTCCTTAACTCCACCTGTTTTGATTCTGCTTGGTACAAAAAACCGACTAAAAAAGTCTTACCTGGGATAAAAGCTCAGGTCAAAACCAGAGCACAGAGATGATGGTGCCTGACACTCTCACCCCTAAATGCACCAGCAAAATAATATAATATAACACCATTTCTTTTTTGCAAAGTCATACTAAAAAGGGGGAATTTTTACAGATAGAAACAATCTCTAATCTACTAGGGATAAGAACTCATATATTTTACAAAACAGCGGCATCTCCCACCTTGAAAATATGTCATGTGGTCCCAACTTAAACTCTATGTGATTAGGCAGTGACTGTCCAACTCTGAACCCTAGAACTCAGACATAAAATCAACACAGTTCGCTACAACAGCTCCAGGTACCAAACTCCCTCTGGGACATTATTTTTTTAAGTTAAAATTATTTTATTTAAACATCATGATTACAAATATGATTGTGATTAGGTTTCAGTATTTAAAGAACACTCCCCTTCACCAGTGCAACATTCCCACCACCAATGTCTCAAATCTCCCTCCATCCCACCCCACCCCCCACCTGTACTCTAGACAGCCTTTCCAGTTCCCTCATTCATTCACATGATTATAGTAGTTCTCTGTGTAGTTATTTCTATAACTGCACTCATCAATCTTTGTAGTGAGCTTCATGAAGTGAACTGGAAGTTCCAGCCCTCCTCTCATTGTCTCTAAAGATTGTTGCTAAAATGACTTTTATTTTTCTTAAAACCCATATATGAGTGAGATTATTCTGCATCACTCTCTCCCTCTGACTTATTTCACTCAGCATGATAGACTCCATGTACATCCATGTATAGGAAAATTCCATGACTTCATCTCTCCTGACGGCTGCATAATATTCCATTGTGTATTTGTACCACAATTTCTTTAACCATTCGTCTGTTGAAAAAATCTTGATTGTTTCCAGAGCCTGGCTATTGTGAATAGTGCTGCAATAAATATAGGTGTGAGGAAGGAGTTTTTGTATTGTATTCTTGTGTTCTTAGGGTATATTCCTAAGAGTGGAATAGGTCGAATGGGAGCTCAATTTCCAGTTGTCTTACCTCACCATCTAACGATAAGATGAAATCAGAAGACAAGTCATCCTTTGATCTGTGCAAAAGCTAAGATCACTGACTACAGAAGATTGACTTTGAAAAGCATGACTGGTCAGACTTTTCCTGGGACCAATAAAAAAAGACCCTAGCCTAGGCTTTGGCCTACGATCTGTACCACATCAAAGATCTCTAATTCCAAAGGTCTGACTGAGGCTACTGCAACTGAGAGAACTTCTGGAAACATAATAAAAGACTTCTTCCTAGGCTTCATCCTAGAATTGGTGCAAAAACCAAGACCACCAACTACAGAAAACTGATTAAAACAACAGTGATAGAACAGAACTTCTAGAACGATAAAGAAAGAGTCCATCCTAGCCTCCATCCTATGACCTGTGCAGATACCAAGATCTCTAGTTACAGAGGCCTGATTTTATCATCCATGACTGAGTAGAAAGTTTCCAGTCATCACAAAAGGACCCAGGGGAAAGTAAAAGAACAGGTGCAGAGCCTGAAGTTATGCCCATGACAGTATACTTCAAGGGTGGAGAAACTCTGTATCTCTAGGCCAACGGAATTTCCTTTCTAATCTCCCCAATATTTACTGTGTCAATGCAAAAATAAAAAAAAGAAGCACAAATTAAATTTTTAGTTCTTCTTGTTGTTGTTGTTTTGTTTTGTTTTATGTTTTTGTGCTCTGTTATTTTTTTAGGACCTTGATTATTGTTTGCTGTTGTCTTTATTGCTTTGGTGCTTTTCAGGTTTTTGTTTGATTTATTTTTTAATTAATTAAGTAATTAATTTTTGTATCGTTTGCTTTTTTCCCCTTTCTTCTCTTAAATCAATATTTATAGCCTCTAGAAGGACTCCTCCCCTTTTTTTCTTGTTTGATTTTTGCCTCCCCCCTTTTTATTTCTTTTCTTTAAACCGAACCACATAACTTGAACCATCTTGTTCCACCTCAAAACTGAGGAGGGTACCAAGCACCAAACAATCGTGTGAGGATTGAGTAGAAATAAAAAAAATGATCAGACTTAGGTTACAAATCCAAAGCCAATGACAACAGAATCTATACCCAATCTGCAACAAGCTAGACACAGAGGGAACATCTTATATTAGCACCCTGGAGTGAAAGGGCAAAGGAGGGGAAAATGATATGCATGCTGGAACAGGGATAGAGGGAGGACAACATTGTGGTGGGAATGCCCTTGATTCAATATCACTGTGTACCTAAAATTTTATTGTTAATGATTTGCAACCCACTTTGGTCAAAATAAAAATTATTTAATAAAAGAAAGAAAAAAATTGTTTCTATGTTGGTATGACTGAGCAAATAAGTTCTAAAAAATTCCATAGAGCTAGTTATGTACTCACTATTGATTTTAATGTCTTCAAAACTTCTGCTAAATATTTGGAACTATACTTTAAAGATAACAAAAAAGTTCCAAAAAGTATTGACTAGATTTAATATTTAATAAAACTGCCAATTGCTTTTATTTTGTTTTTTTGTTTGTTTATTTGTTTTTGGGTCACACCCGACAGCACTCAGGGGTTACTCCTGACTCCATGCTCAGAAATTGCTCCTGGCAGGCACGGGGGACCATATGGGCTCCGGGATTCGAACCGATGACCTTTTGCATGAAAGGCAAATGCCTTACCTCCATGCTATCTCCCGGGCCCCCAATGACTTTTCAATTTAGTAGTTGAAAATATTTGTATAGCAAATTGAAAAAGTATATGCCGATGACTGAAAAACTGCTTTTTTGTTTCTAGATTGTGTAAATTAAAAATAAGAGCCGAGGACCTGAGTGATAGCACAGTGTGTAGGGCACTTGCCTTGCAAGCAGCCAAACTGATTTCAATCCCTGCAGTTTTTATTGTCTCCTGAGCCCAGGAGAAGTGATGGACTATCATGAGTGCAGCAGGAGGAACCCTGAGCACTGCTAGGTATGATCTGTAATTTGCCAGGATATGCAAATGCCAGGATATCAAAACTAAAAAAATGGGCTCATGAAAAAGCTGAGAGAATATTTTATTTTAAAACCCCAATATTATCTTTTGCACAGGAGGTAAAATATATTATAATTTTGCCATCCATTCGCATAATTGTCAAACTCTTTAAATAAAATTTTGAAATTAAAAAAAATCATAGCAAAGTAATACTTTTTTAAGTGATACCTGAAGTTTATAGTTTATTATTTATATGTATTTATGCCTTCCTAGATAATGCTACACTGGATATCATCTTCTTAAACAAGCTATAATATTTTGCTTTTAGGGTTCCCAAAATAAAAAAAAAGGCTAATAAGACCACAATAAATGTAATGACCTTTTAGGTATATTAAAATTAGAAAGCTTATAAAGCTTTTATTTTTATTTTCATTTTCATAGATTAAACAATTTTATTTATTTTATGTATGAATGCTGAATACAATTTTTCATTTTTTTCAGTCTTTACTATTGTAATGGCTTCTTTCTGTGTAAATAGAGAATATTAATAAATCTAGGGCTATTGTTTCAAGTTTTGAAGTCAGAATTTTTCAGAACATCAATGCATTCTTTTCTTCTAAAACTGCATTTGTATGTTTCTTCTCAAGAAGCATGAATTAATATATGCAAATTCTACTCCATTTAAAAAAAATTTAGATCTTACCAAAAGACCCTATTGTCTTAATCTCCTTAAAGGAAGAATTTTTCCTTTTGTTTAAAGTCTAACAAGATTGCTAAGCAAGGACCTTTGTCTTGCATGTACTATTGGGAATAAAATTCATGATACTAAGAATAAATTTTGTCACTAACATCGCTTTGTCCTGCTATGAAAAGTTTAACATAACCTTTCTTTATGTATGGCATAAATGTTCCTGAACTTGCCTGTTAAAGTAAAGTCTACACCGGAATTATTTGGTTCGCTCACCCAGCCCAGGCCTGACAACTTAGGTTTCTGGAACCTTATAATATCACTACCATATAGCCTGAAAAATCTAATTACAGTTTGGCAATTAGTTTTTGAAAAATATAAAATAGACATGTCTTAACTCAGAAAGCAAGATTTCTTTACATATATAGATCTCCAAGTAAGTTAGTGTCTACCTAGAATCCATTCAAAATGAGAGCACCTGAAATATGAATTTACCATTACATTAATATTTTTCCCTATTAGTCTAACAATACTATGAAAAAGCTGAGACGTTTTATCCTTGAAACATTTCCTGTGTTTTTATTAATCTCAGCAAGTGTTCAAATACTTGTTACATGATTATTATATTAACAAGAAGATAACAATGAAAAGAATGAACATGGGGGCCGGAAGATAGCATGGAGGTAAGACGTTTGCCTTCCATGCAAAAGGTCATCGGTTCGAATCCCGGTGCCCCATATGGTCCCCCGTGCCTGCCAGGAGCAATTTCTGAGCATGGAGCCAGGAGTAACCCCTGAGCACTGCCGGGTGTGACCCAAAAAAACCAAAAAAAAAAAAAAAAAAAAAAAAAAAAAAAAAAAAAAAAAAAAAAAAAAAAAAAAAAAAAAAAAAAAAAAAAAAAAAAAAAAAAGAAAAGAATGAACATGAATTTCATGTCCTTTATCTTTGAAATCTATCATTATACATTTTCCTACTCCAACAAATGAGGCAAGAATATGACTTGCAATTATATTGTTTATTTACCTGAAAAAGGAAACTAAGCATATGGTTCAAAGCCATAATTAGATGATGACTTGCAGTGAGGCAAGTAATCTATAATAATTTGATAACACTGACATTTGGAAAAATCTGTTAGAAAAAACATTTTTATAAAATAAATATTCTTTTAGGACATTAAAAGAGGGAAAATAGAAAATATGGGATAAAAATTCAAATTTTCTGTCTAAATATACAAGTGTTATAGTAGTTTTCTTTTTCTAAATGTTCAGCAAGCCTGTAATCTATAAAAATTCTTTAGATCCTTTTCTTTTTGCCCTCTGTACTTGGTTATATTTCTTAAAAATTCTCCAGTGATTGCAGACATTTGTTAACAGGTAAATTTTCAGTGAAATGTCATTTCGGCATTGCCAGTCTTTTTAGTAGCATGTATCAAATGACTCATTTTATTTGTGACTGGAGCCGAATTCAAATTTAATTTTCCTAAAGGGACAAGTTAATGTATAACCTAATGTGCCACTTGGCAACCTAGATATTTTGAACTGTTTCCACTTATAACACAATCAAATATATTGTTTTGTAAAGATATTTCAACTGTTAGCTGTAACCAGTCACTTTTAAAATATATACTAAATCAGCTATTATAATTAATCAGTAGTAGGGGCCAGAGAAATAACACAGCAGTAGGGCTTATGCTTTGCATGTGGTCAACTTGGGAGGGACCTGGTTTGATCCTACCAACTCATATGATCCCCCCAGCCTGCTAGGACAATTTCTGAATGCAGAGCCTGGAGTAACCCCTGAGCGCCGCCAGATGTGGCCCAGAAACCAACCAATCAATCAATTAATAAAGTTTAAAAAATGAAAAAAGTAATTAATCAGTAGTAAATTCTAGGATTGTTCATCTCAATATTGGGAACTGGCTTATTTAGTTCTATGGAACTTCAACTTCTAATTAATAGACAAATAGTAAAGCATCTTATGTAAATTCCATGAAAATTCTAGTCATGGATACTGTGGTTCATGAATTCGACTATAGAACAGTGTTGATTTATAATAATTCAACCCAGGCACTTTAATTTCACAATTTATTTTCTTTTAATCCACATAGAAAGCTGCGGGTATTTCTGTTAAATTTTGAGGAAAATGTACACAATACAAATTTTAATTATCATTATTTAAAAATGGCATTTACAATTAAATTTTATACATAGATTGTTGCTTTTAATTGCTTTTAAATGTATATATATGAACATTAAAAAGAAGACAGGTTTATTTTGGAGATGGGGTAGGCCGGATCTGCTGGTGCTCAAGTTTTACTCCTGCTTCATGCTCAGTGAACACTCCTGGAAACCTTGCATGGTGCTAGGTCTGAAACTAGGGTCAGCTGCATGCAAAACAAATAAAAAAGTGCAATTAAGGAAAAAAAAGTTCGTCTTCCCCTGTATTGTTTTTCCAATTATACTACTATATGTCCTTTCCTTTTTTGTCTAATTTTGTCTAACCAGAGGTGATTAATAATTATTGAGACATATTTAGAAATTCATGTTCATTATGTCCATGAGAACATGAATTTTAAGTATTTAAAGTATTTCTCTTCATTATTTTTTTAAATAAGCATATATATTCTATTAATGATCATATTGCAAATATAACTTGCATATTTCACTGAATATTGCCAAAATACATTTCTTCAATGTTAACTACCTATTTTATAGCTTAAGTTATGGGTATATTCTGGGTTACTCAACACTACTCATCTTTTACTTTACATTTATCAATTTAAGCTTTCTGGCTAACTATGAATAATTCATAAGAATCTTATCTAGCCAGAGGATTTAGTAGTGAACAAAAAAGAATTCAGACAGAACCTTTTTTGTTTGTTTATTTTGTTTTGTTTACGGTTTTTTGGCCACACCTGGTGGTGCTCAAGGATTACTCCTGACTCTGCTCAGAAATCGCTCCTGATTTCGGGGAACCAAATGGGATGCTGGAATCTAACCAGTTTCCGTCCTGGGTTGGCTGTGTGCAAGGCAAAGACCCTATCCTATTGGGGCTATCTCTTCGGCCCCAATAGATAGAATCTTAACTTTTGTAAAGATAGCAGAAATATACAGATAATCTCTACATATGTAACATATGTATAATGAGAACTCAGGTCAAATATAAGTATAAACGTTTCAGGGAGCTTTTCTTTTAGACAAGTTGATATGCAAAGTCTTTTGAAGAGGAAATATTTTGAGGACACTTAAACAAAATTAATGAACAATTAAATAATTAATTTTAGTGCATAAAACGTACTGAAAACTTATTTAACTTTGTGTTTCTATATTTAGAACTTTTATGGAAATAATAAATAAAGATTTGCTAAATAAATTCATGCCATATTCTAAAACCATTCTCCACTAGGCATTAAAGGTTAAAATATCAATAGTATTATTATGCCTTACTTTCATATCAAAATAAATAGATTCAACTCTTTGATTAATATCTGAGTGTAGAAATCCGTTCCCAGGAGAGGTTCGCTAATGGAGGTAGGGAGGACGAGTTCTTTCCTCTCCAGCTCGGAGAACGTGTCTACCACCCAGTAACCAGCGGTTCTGAGGTGAATCGGCAGGTAAACAGCTCACGGAGAGTAGACTTGTGGAAATATCAGCTTTATTTGGTGGAAAGAACTGAGGTCCCAAGTCTCAGCATCAATTCCAACAAAAAAGCTCCTTGCCTTCCACAGACCCTTGTTTTATACTTCAGAATCAGGTACCACCCTAGGGTAGGGGCAGAATGCCAGGTCACATCCTAGGGTAGGGCACAGACACCGATTAGGGTAGGGTCAGTAACATACTAATCCCAAGATATGTTTACATACACAACAATTCTGCCAGAATTCAAAATGTGACTCAATGAGTTAGAAATTATAAATATGAAAACGATTTTGGTTTTACTATCATACCTTAATAACAAACCAAAATAAATAGATTCAACTCTTTCATTAATATATGAGGGATTCAAAATGTGCTCAATGAGTTAGCGATCATTAATATGAAAATAACTTTGGTTTTATTATTTCTAACAGAAGCTTCATTATATATATTTTTAGTGTGATTATGCGAATTACTCAGGTTAATCTCTTTATGTTCATGTTATTGGCAATACATACTTGTATATTTTAATATTTACAAATAAATCAACAATCTTTTATGGAATCCAAGTAGGTAGTATCTTGTATTTAGTAATATATATTCTACAAGGAGACATAGTGCAGTAGGTAAGGTACTTGCCTTGACAACAGCCAGACTGGGTTCTATCCCAGAACAATCTATAGTCTCCAAAACACGACCAAGAGTGATCCTGAGTGCAGTGTCAAGAGTAAGTCCTGTGGGCCCGGAGAGATAGGACAGCGGCGTTTGCCTTGCAAGCAGCCGATCCAGGACCAAAGGTGGTTGGTTGGAATCCCGGTGTCCCATATGTTCCCCCGTGCCTGCCAGGAGCTATTTCTGAACAGACAGCCAGGAGTAACCC
>PVKC010042497.1:0-11948 GCA_004027635.1 Crocidura indochinensis | reverse complement strand
TCATTTGCTAACTGCCTTTGTGTGATGATTTGGTTCTATTTCTTCCTTTTGTTTCTTTCTAATTTTTTTCTTCTAATATTTTTGTTTTGAGATTACTGTGAGGCTACAGCATAGATTTTAAGTTTATAACCTTGTTAAAAGCTCTAAGTCTAAATTGAATTGAAAACACGTAAATCTAGAGTTCATTCTGAGTCCTTGTTATTACTTTTCCTTCTACATCTTTTTAGGTATTTTACTACTTCCAAATACTACCTTTTCTTTTATAGAAGTTCCTTAATTTTTTTTCCTTGAGGGCCAGTTTAATGCCAGTGAGTTTCTTGTACTGTTGTTTGAGTAACTATAATTCCTTCAGAACTATGTGTTCACCTCCAATATTTCACCATACGATGTCTGTACCCTTTTTAATTACAGCCAGCACAGTTCAGGTGCACACACACACACACACACACACACACACACACACACACACACACACAACTTTAGCGTGTCTACAGTTTACTTTTTAGAACTATGATGTTTGTGTAAAATCAGTGATGATTTTGTAATGAAACTTAGTGACAAGATAGATATTTCCAGCACTTTGAATATTGCTTACCATGTCTTCTGGTTTTACACTTTCTCTTGTGATACCTATTGATAGTAGTTTTCTTAAATATGACTGCTTTTTTTTTTTCTTGCTGTTCTTAGAGGGAATTTACCTTATTTTTTTTTATTCCTGTTTGGCTTTCAGTACTACAAATTACCCCATTTATTATTTCAAACAATACTCAGTTTTTACTGTGTGCTCAGCAGTCTACCTAGATACTCTTTATATGTACATGTACATATTTATGTATATATACATATATAGTCTATAGTGATGGCAGAAATTATTTCTAGAATGTCAACAATACATTATTATGATATAATATTTTATATCCTTTCTTAGCAAACTGAGAAATATTCTAGTGACAACTATTATTTTAACTTCTTTCTCCATATGTAATTTTTAAGTCGATCTGAAATAAGTTTTAACTTTTTAAGATGAAAACAATTAAGATATTTTTATCATGTAGTTTTTTTTTTTTTTTTTTTTTTTGGTTTTTGGGCCACACCCGGTGACGCTCTCAGGGGTTACTCCTGGCTATTCGCTCAGAAGTCGATCCTGGCAGGCATGGGGGACCATATGGGGAACCGGGGGATCGAACTGTGGTCCACCCTAGGTTAGCGCAGGCACCTTACCTCCAGCGCCACCGCCCGACCCCTCATGTAGTATTTTTATGGTGACCTCAAGCAGTGTTTTGACACAAATCACTTAAATGTAAATTCAAATTATTATTGTGAAAGAAATTTATTCCTGTTTATAAGAAATGCAGTAAAATTTATTGTGTTACTAATGTCATGATTTGTTCCAATTTTATTACCAATTTTATTACCAATTTTTATTTGTTTATAAAAATAAAATTTGAGGGATTTTTATCTAATCACTTTGAATTCTCAAAGGAAAGAAACTATTGTGTCTTGTGTCTATTTAAAGAACCTATTTGTGTCTTGTATTTAGAGAAAAGTTATTCTAGACACTTTTATACTTATTGCTTCCAGTAAATATTATGAAGTTTTAAACAAGCTCCACTTCTCCAAATCATGGGATTTAGCTTGTAATCAAGAAAAAATATACATGTAATTGCAAGAGGGAAATGCAGTGAGTAAAAACGTTTAATTTTTGTAAGTAAACCCATGAAACTGAGATAGAATATTGACTTAAGAGTTTAGACAGCAAATGTACTTTCTATAATACAATTATTGCCAAGAAAAGGGAATTTTAGGTAAAGTGGAACCTGGCAGTTGTATCATATCTTATTTTAGTTCCCAAACTGCCCACTAGTAAAAGCCAAGATTGTTCTTTGTATACTAGTAGAAGCAGAATAAAAAGTCTTTCAAGAAGACTTCTTGAAATGTTTTAGTCAAATGAATTTTGGGTTTTGGTTTTCTTTTTTGTTCCTGATGAAGAGGAGAGTCCTTCCAGGGATATGGCACCTTCCTTAGCCTCTTTTACATTTGTTAACTGTATTTGTTTTAAAGGTGGTGGTTGAAATGATCACTATGAACAAGAACTGGGTGCTGATAGGAAATTAAGTGATATTCATGATAACCCTTCAATAACAATATTGCAAGCCACAGTGTTTAAAAGAAAAAAAGGAGAGGGGAGAGGAGAGAGAGAGGAGAATGCTGCTGATAGGTTAGGATGAGGGCAGGAGGGAAACTGGGGACATTGGTGGTGGAGGGAAATGTGCATTAGTAAAGGGTATAGGACTGATTTTCAGTCTTGAACAACTTTGTAACTGTGTATTTTTGTGAAGCAGTTCAAGGAATTTATTTTTTCAAAAGGTGTGGTCTAGATTTGGGTGTATTTTTGTCCTAGTCACCTGTCTCAATCAGTGTGTTCACACCTGGCCAATTGTGTTACATTTTTATTGTATAGGGGGAGGGGAGCAACTTGATCAGGCGAAGTACAGAATATGTTGTTCACAGTTCTTTCACCGAGGGATTAGAAGTCTTCCCTCCCTGTCTCCATTCTACATCTGATTTTGCAGAAGCTCCATAGTCTTAATCTACATATCTGTCGCTGAAAACGAAGCCCAGAAAAGTTACTTATTCTTCTATTAATTTTGATAGTCTATTATTTTTAAAATTCATATTGAAGTCAGAATTGTATCTAAATATTATGGTGAATTTATAGCCAAGGATATAATTATTATAATCTTGTATCATTATTTTATATGTTATAGTTAATTTATAGCATTGCTGAAATATTTACTGTACGGACCTGGAATACTTCCTTGAGTATTAAGTGATTTATTTTCTGCTAGTCTTCTGTTTGTTTTAGACTTGTTATGATTATTTTTATTTGTTCTGAATAAAAAGCTACTTGACATGCTTTGACCAAACTATTTTAAAGCAATAACATTTAGGTAGGGAAAAATTGTATTAACTATAAACTGTGTTTTTGTAATAATTGATGTACTTGTTTTTAGGGACCACCTACAGATGCTCCTGCAGTAGACACGGCAGAACAAGTTTATATCTCTTCCCTGGCTCTATTAAAAGTAAGTACTGAGCAGAGTTACTATTCAGAGCTCTATTATCTTTCACTGTATCTTGAACTTTGGAATTTCTTGCTTAATCCTTTCAAACACAATGTATTATTTTTATAGACATCAGTGGTGTTTTCCTAAATAATCCCTCCCTCTCTCCTACCCTCCCTCCCTCCCTCCCTAGCCTCCCTAACTTCCCTCCTTCCCTCCATCCCTCTCTCTCTAACCTCCCTCCTTCCCTCCCTTCCTCCCTCCCTCCCTCCCCACCCTCTCTACCTCCCTTCCTCCTCTCCCACTCTACTTTACTTCTCATCTTTTCTTCTTTACAGATGTTAAAACATGGTCGTGCTGGAGTTCCAATGGAAGTTATGGGTTTAATGCTTGGAGAATTTGTTGATGATTATACTGTCAGAGTGATTGATGTGTTTGCTATGCCACAGTCAGGAACAGTGAGTACTTTTATGATTGTAATATAGAAGTAAATGTTTTGTTTTCTTCTCTGCAAAATTTATTTTTCATCATTTTGTTTTCTCTTCCTGATGCAAACATCACTATTAAAAATAATTATAAAAGATGCTGTATTAAAAAAAATTAAGTCATGGGGCTGGAGCAATGGTGCAGCAGTAGGGCATTTGCCTTGCATGCAGCTGACCCAGGATGGACCGAAGTTCAATTCCCCAGCATCACATATGGTCTCCCAAGCCAGGAGCAGTTTCTGAGAGCATAGCCAGGAGTAACCCCTGAGCGTCACTGGGTGTGTCCCAAAATACCCCCCACCAAATTAAGTCATTGTGTTTTCAGCTTTAACTAATATGGAATAATGGATTTATTAGTCATTTACTATAAAGTGATTAAGTACTTGTTTGATTATTTAAAAAGATTCCCTGTTTGGAAATATGACTCCATTTTCTTATTGATAATTTTTAGTTAGAAACTAGAAAATTTTCATTATTATGCAAGCATGGTAATTTGTTTATAGAGAAAATGTATTCCTTATAGACTTGAAATTATCTACTTCTGTTTAGAAAATATTAATCAATTTCTGGGAGGGTTTTTTTTTTTTTTTTTTTTTTTTTTTTTTTTTTTTTTTTTTTTTTTTTTTTTTTTTTTTTTTTTTTTGGTTTTTGGGTTACACCCGGCTGTGCTCAGGGGTTACTCCTGGCTCCATGCTCAGAAATTGCTCCTGGCAGGCAGGGGAACCATATGGGGCACTGGGATTCGAACCGATGACCTTTTGCATGAAAGGCAAACGCTCTACCTCCATGCTATCTCCCGGGCCCCCCAAATTCCTAGGAGTTTTTTAATGAATTAAATATATAGATAGATGTAAACTTGAATTCAATAAAATGGTTCAAGACAGTAATCATTCTATTCAGAAATAGCAAACAAATTCTTGTCATCTATTTAACTAGAAAAATAACTGAATATTTTTCTAATGGATAGTTCTCTAATATGCAGCATCTAGGAGCCATGTAAAAATCAGAATTTAAAGAATTGTTATTCTAAGACTTTTTACTGTTTGAATAGCTGAATAATTGTAGAGTTGAGGGTGGGGGAGTTAGTGCTTATCAGCTACTGAGGATGCCATTAGGAAATACATATGCTTGCTAGATCAAGCCTGTATAGGCCCCCCCACAAAAATACTATTTCAATTATTTGGCTTAGCATAAACTCTTAAATAGGTTTTGAAAATTATCTCAATTTATTCAAAACAGATTGATACCTCACAGTTTTAGAAATTTTATTGATTTATTAGATGACTTTTGGCTGAGTTATATAAATGTCTATTAAGTATGAGTATCTGAACCTATAAAATTATTTGCTTCTCTACAATAAGATTCATAGTTTGAGGGACTAGCCTTTTGGGGCTTGGGAAGTCACTCTTGGCAATGCTCAGGATATCATCAAATATATAGCTGAGGGGTCCGGAGAGATAGCACAGCGGCGTTTGCCTTGCAAGCAGCCGATCCAGGACCAAAGGTGGTTGGTTCGAATCCTGGTGTCCCATATGGTTCCCCGTGCCTGCCAGGAGCTATTTCTGAGCAGACAGCCAGGAGTAACTCCTGAGCACCGCTGGGTGTGGCCCAAAAACAAACAAACAAAAAAACAAAAAAAATATATAGCTTGAGAATTGAAGCAAGGTCAACTGCATGAAAGGCAAGCACCTAACTTCCTGTACATTTCGTAACAAGCTACCAGGTCCACTGACCTTCCCTCCCTTTTCAGAAAAAAAAATTACTCAAACATCTCCCTATTGTATCAAGGCTACTTTTTTCTTCCTCCTCATGGATGGCTCAAATCCTCCTCAGGAGTTGGGAAAAACACTGACATTTTACTTTATAGTTTGTTTGTTTGTTTTTTGTTTTTTGTTTTTGGGTCACACCTGGCAGCGCTCAGGGTTCACTCCTAGCTCCACACTTAGAAATTACTCCTGGTAGGCATGGGGGACCATATGGGATAGCGGGATTCGAACCACCATCCTTCTGCATGAAAGGCAAACTTCTTACCTCCATGCTATCTCTCCGGTCCTGACATTCTACATTATAATGTGAAGACTTTTCTCCTTATAAAAGCTCATATTTTTCTATATCAGGGTGTCAGTGTGGAAGCCGTTGATCCTGTGTTCCAAGCTAAAATGTTGGATATGTTGAAGCAGACAGGAAGGTGAGTAATATAAATGACTCTTAATACAGAAAGTAGGAAATATTTTTAAAGTATATTTCAAAATTATAAATACTTATGGATATTTCTCAGGGAAAAGCCTCATAATAGTATCAGTGCTCTGCAACATGTATATCATATCTATTTCCAAATTTCAATCTAGGGAACTTCTCACAATTTTATATTAAGATGTTTGGTTGTCACTTATTAATTTGCTTGGGCTAAGTTCCCTCTGCTCATTATTCTTTGGTTTAGAATTATCGTCTAGTTTATTTTTCTTTTAAGTTTCTTGATTTTCAATCTATATCCTGGTAAGCTTTGGGGACCACAAGTGGTCCCAGAGATAGAACCCGGGTTGTCTGCTCTTGGGAGGCAGCACTTTAACCACCGTACTATCTTTTTGGCCCTCCATGTAGTCATTTATATTGGAAAAAGCTTGTTTGCTTACTGTATTTAAGAATTTCTGGGGCCCGGGAGATAGCATGGAGGTAAGGCGTTTGCCTTTCATGCAAAAGGTCATCGGTTCGAATCCCGGTGCCCCATATGGTCCCCTGTGCCTGCCAGGAGCAATTTCTGAGCATGGAGCCAGGAGTAACCCCTGAGCGCTGCCGGGTGTGACCCAAAAGCCAAAAAAAAAAAAAAAAGAATTTCTAGATTAGCTTTTCATATTTTATTATATTTGTAGGCATATGCATTAAGGACTGGAAAAGTATAATGCAGTTATTCAAATTTTATCTAGATTTTACTCCCAGATTAAATCTCTGTAGTTATCATTCTTTTGCTCAAATTCTTTTACTGTGGAAAAAAACTTCAAAATTAATGTTAGCAAAAGGCTCAGCAGCTGAGCAGACGAGTGCAAATTGGTTTTTGACTGAGTTCCTAGTTCTACTGCTGGTTTAATTGATATTTAATCCTTTCACAACAGTGGATCCTGGTGTCCATTGTTAAAAATGTACTCTGCTTGGAAAATCCAACTCCCAGAGCTAAGGAGTTAAAGAGTAGATATTTACTCGAATGCTGAAAGGGTAAAAACTGGCTCTGAGAAAGTGTGGTAACAAGGTGAAAAACTGAAAGCCTTATCTACCACTGCTAATGTGTATCTCTTAATGATAGCACTGCTTTGTCACACTTACTCATTTCCATGTTTTCTGGATAATATGGTATATGATTTCAGTGTTCCTAATGGTGCTTTTTCACACCTGTGTGTTTTTCATCTTTTCTTAATTTATACCCTGTTAGTGTGTTGTTTCTTTTCATATCAAAAATGCAATACTTGTTCTCTTCAGAATAGCTGAATGCCCTCTTTGTTTCAGGCCTGAGATGGTTGTTGGTTGGTATCACAGTCACCCTGGCTTCGGCTGTTGGCTTTCTGGTGTGGATATCAACACTCAGCAGAGCTTTGAAGCCTTGTCGGAGAGAGCTGTGGCAGTGGTTGTGGATCCCATTCAGAGTGTAAAAGGAAAGGTAGAGTAGTTTCTATGTTTCTTAACCTCTACTGCCGCATTCTATTTCCAGATACACTATATAAAGTTTAAAGCATATTTTGTTTAAAGCAGGAGTCTTAATTATACACACCAAAGCCCTATGTTAATATATATTTAAACCTCTGATTACAAGTTTATAAATGGATCTTGGTATTATTAGCAATTTAACTATTTAGAGATTTGTTTCTCTAAGCTTCAGTTAGCTCTTGCTTAGTGTTTAACTTATTTTTTTATTTCACAGAAATATTAAGCATAGGCATTGACCAATCCTTGCTTTCTTTTAAGATTAATTTGCATAACACTCAAAATATCTAATTTTAAGAGTTCGATTTTGCAGATATTATACAGGCACAGATTCTGGAGATTTATGTTTCTAATACCTTAGACAATAAAAACTTGCCCCCAAAGATTTGGTAACAACCATCTATGTTTGGAGTGAGGACACAGATGAATGTTTAAATATGCTAAATGATTCTGAAAAGAGATTAATTTACAAAGCATATGGGTTATAGTTGTTCTTTGTTGAAATCTCTTTTGTTCTTATTTAATTCTTTTTTGTTGTTGTTCGTTCTTTTTTCCCTTTTTTTTTTTGTCTTTTTTTCCCCTTTTTTTATTTCTTTCTTTCTAGCCCCATATGCCATTTTCCTATTTCCTGCCTCATGACAGCAGGGAGCAGCTCTATTATCACCTTCACAGAGCTGTCTGCAAATGTGAGAGGCAATTCGATTTTGCTCAACCACAGGGAGAGTGGATTAGAAAAACTACAGAACATACAGAAATTGGCTAGGTGGTTACTGCTTTAAAATACTGCTGAGGTGTCTTGTTTGAGCATGTTACTTCCATTGTAGTGTAGAATAATTGTTAAAATAAAATCACAATACATTTATGAAATCCTTCTTTATGTAGCTTTACAAATAATTTTTAAAGCACTTAAAAGTAAATAATAGCTTGCTATCAATAAGACCTGGAGTTTGATAGTATTGCAGATTACATTTACATCTGCTCACCAGCTTAAACAAACTAAATATAACTGTTAAAACATGGGAGCTTTTTTATGTCAGGAATTTGAAGTTGAAAATTTTTTGACATAATATTATGATGATGAGTAGAAATTGAGGTCTTCTCTAAATCATGATCTTATTAGATGTGATTTAGCTTTTCAGTGAAAGTAGCCATGAGAACAATAATAATAGAAGTTGGTATTCTAGACAATTCTGAATGAATAACTTCTTGTACTTGCTCTTGTTCAGTTTATCTCCTCTTTTTCTAATGTAGTTTTATTGAACAAAGTTAAAGAAATTGAAAATCATTGACTTAGTTTTATTAAAGTACATACAGTGTAATATTTAAATTCTGATGTCTTTAGTAAATCTTTAGTTAGCAAATGAAAGTATATTTTAGAACTTAACAATAATTGATAAGCAACCCCTGTAATATTTTAATGAATAATTTTAAGCTTAATTTTTAAGAATTCTGTTTCATGGTACTAATGTGACGTTTTTAATTTATGATTTTTTTTATGATCACAAGTTTGAAAATACTGACTTAAATGAATGAAAAATAAAGAATATTTTATTTTCTGCTTTTTGTTTATAGCATTTTAGTTTTAGTTTCAAGGCTTAGTTTAAGTATAGCATTGTGATTTTCATTTTAAATATCATGAGACATTTTAAAGTATGTATTTCATTAAAGAATACTTAACATATGATTTGTTATCTTGTAAAATGTAGTATTTTCTAAGTACCTAAAATTAGAATGTCATATAACAGGTCTTTGGAAAATATCTGGCGTAAGTGAGTCTATAATTACTGATTGGGGTCCTAGTTGTACCTAACATACAAAGTCATGTAATTATATCACCTGTAAAAAGGATCCAATTCTTTGTCAGTTATTGCAAATTTATCTATATAAAGTTTCTGAGTTTAATTACAGTCCTTTCAGCATTAAACCTCCTCAAACTCTTGAATCAAGTTAAATGTTAGCAAAAACATGACTGAAGTGTTCTAGTTACATTATTGATCCCAGCAAATGCTTAATAAGTGTTTCAGTATCCACCGTCGTTATTTGCATTTTATTCTTAAATACTGCTAATCAGAATGTTATTAAGTGTAGTTTCTCTATTTTTTTTTTGTTTTTTGTTTTGTTTGTTTGTTTGTTTTTGGTTTTTTTTTTTGGACCACACCCTGTGCAGTTCAGGGTTTACTCCTGACTATCTGCTCAGAAATAGCTCCTGGCAGGCATGGGGGACCATATGGGATGCCAGGATTTGAACCAACCACCTTAGCTCCTGGATCTTTTGCTTGCAAGGCAAACACCGCTGTGCTATCTCTCCAGCCCCGATAGTTTCTCTCTCTCTCTTTTTTTTTACTTTCTCTTTTTTTACATTTCTAGTCCTTGTTTTCTGCATGCCTTTTGAAAATTAAGGACAGTTATTACGTTTTATCAAAAGAATGAAAGTTAAGAATAAAACTTAAAGAAAATGAAGAATAACTGGATTCTCCCACCCTCTTTCTTACAATTAATTAAAAGCTGTCAAAGGCAATAATGATATCAGTGATTAAAATAATAAGCCATAAACAAATTATTTAAATTGATTCTCTGCTTGAGTCTCTTTTCTATATATCTTTATATTTATATCTTTGTGAATTTCAATATTAACTATCTAAATGAAACCATTCCATTTTACCAAAGGATAAAAACTTATGGTCTAAGTCCTAATTAAGCAGGTAAATAATGATATAACTCTCAAGATATATAAACTTTTAGACTGAAAAGTTATATTCTTTAATATTAGTTAATTATGAATGAGAGTAATTCAAAAGAATGGAAAGTGATACTAGAGGGTATGACAGAATCTTTTTTTTTTTCCTTTTTTTTCTTTATTTGAATTTTTATAAAAAATCTTCACCAGTGAAACATTCCCATCACTAATGTCCTCCCCACCCCACATTGGCCTGTGCTCTAGACAGGCTTTCTATTTTCCTTATTTAGTCACATTTTGTTATGATGGTTCTCAGTGTTAATTATTTCTCTAACTGCACTCATCACTCTCTGTGGTGGGCTTCAAGTCATAAGCTGGGCCTTCCAGTCTTCCTCTCTTTTGTCTCTGAGAATCATTGCACAAATGTCTTTTATTTTTTTCTCAAAACCCGTAGATGAGTGAGACCATTCTGTGTTTATCTCTCTCCTTCTGACTTATTTCACTCAGCATAATATATTCCTTATACATCCATGCATATATCCATATATGACAATATATTCATGTATGACTGATTCTTTTTTTTTTGGTTTTTGGTTTTTGGGTCACACCCGGCAGTGCTCAGGGGTTACTCCTGGCTCCATACTCAGAAATTGCTCCTGGCAGGCACCGGGGACCATTTGCATGAAAAGCAAACGCCTTACTTCCATGCTACCTCCCGGACCCCGTATGACAGATTCTTATCATAATTTGTATGGATAGGCATTACACATTACACATTAAGTGAGGGGAAGAAATGTCCACACACACTTTCTCTTAAGTTCTCAATCATTCCCTACCATTTATAGTAGGTACTATATATTAAGTGATATTTCTCAATATCAACTTCATACATTATTTTAAATTGTGATGAAGAGCAAGTGTCACCACATTTGTGGTATTTCCAGGACCAAATCCTAAAACGAGCATAAATAATTAAATACACAATATTAAGACTACATTCACTATCATGTACTTGCATAAATGCTTTTAAATTATAATGGTGAAGATAAATGATAACAACTTTTATAATTTAAATAAAGTAAAGTTAGGACTGGAGAATTCAAATGCGGTAAGGCATTTGCCTTGCACGCAAGTGACCTGGGTTTGATACCAGCACCATCAGGAGTCATTCCTAAGCCCTGAGTACTATCAGTGTGGCCCCCAAAACAAGAAAGCAAATAGAGTAAGATCAAAGGTAGCTTTGCAGTGAGCTAATAAGTGAAATAATTTTTAAGACTGTTTTACTTATTTTAAGCTTAAGTTCCTCAAGTGGCAGAGTGGCAGTTTCTTAGGTAAATGTGTTGTTATCTTGCATGTCACTCCACAAGTAGACCTCATGGAATAGCAATTTCAGAAGTTAATTTGGCTTGTAATATATCTATACTTTTTCCTTAGTAAGATGTTCAGATGTTACCACCTGATTTCTAAAACTCTTTTTTACCTGCTCTTTATTATTAAGTAATTACTAAGAACCATTTAGTTCAAAATAGTCTTCACATTGAATGTTCTTGGAAAATTTTATTTAATCTGAACAGAAATATGCAATAGACTTGTAGGGGGAGACACTTGGCAGTGCTCAGAGCTTATGCCTGCTCTCTGCTCAGGAGTCACTTTTAGAAGACTTGGAGACCATTTGGGTAGCCAGGAATCAAATCCTGGTCTGTTGCATACATATGTCTTTAGCCCCACAATAGACTTTAAAATGTGATGGCTAGATAATTATAGATTATTTCACTATAAGGCATATCTTAAATTTACCTATTACTCCTGTTATATAATTATTGATTTTGGGGATAGATTTTTAAAGTGATCTGTGTTCAAGATGTTAGTGGCTGAAAAGATAAATCAGAGTTAAAAAGATACCGTATTTGCTGGCGTATAAGACGACTTTTGAAACAAAAAACGTCAACCGAAAATTGGTGGTCGTCTTAAACGCCAAGTATATCCCGAAAAAGGTTTCAATATGCCACTAAACGAAACAAAAAAAAA
>PVKC010042496.1:0-11946 GCA_004027635.1 Crocidura indochinensis | reverse complement strand
TGAGCGCACAGCCAGGAGTAACCCCTGAGCGTCACCGGGTGTGGTCCAAAAACCAAAAACCAAAAAACAAACAAAAAAAAGAAATAGCTCCTGGATGGGGCCAGGCAGTGGCGCTGGAGGTAAGGTGCCTGCCTTGCCTGCGCTTGCCTAGGACGGACCGCAGTTCGATCCCCCGGTTCCCATATGGTCCCCCAAGCCAGGAGCGACTTCTGAGTGCATAGCCAGGAGTAACCCCTGAGCGTCACTGGGTGTGGCCCAACCCCCCCCCCAAAAAAAAGAAATAGCTCCTGGCAGGCATGGGGGACCATATGGGACACCGGGATTCGAACCAACCACCTTTGGTCCTGGATTGGCTGCTTGCAAGGCAAACACCACTGTGCTATCTCTCCAGGCCCCTTTTTCTAAGAAATATTAGGGGCATTGCCCTGATGTTCAGCAGGCCAATTTAGCAGATTAAATTAGAAGGAAGAGACATGGGGCCTGGGAGATAGCATGGAGGTAAGGCATTTGCCTTTCATGCAAAAGGTCAT
Source organism: Crocidura indochinensis (assembly GCA_004027635.1). Lineage (NCBI taxonomy): Eukaryota > Metazoa > Chordata > Mammalia > Eulipotyphla > Soricidae > Crocidura > Crocidura indochinensis. The sequence goes on along the minus strand of PVKC010042496.1, from coordinate 11,416 downwards.
CGATTCGAATCCTGGTGCCCCATATGGTCCCCTGTGCCTGCCAGGAGCAATTTCTGAGCATGGAGCCAGGAGTAACTCCTGAGCACTGCCGGGTGTGACCCCCCCCCAAAAAAAAAACCAAAAAAAAAAAAATAAAGAAGGAAGACACATGAACAGGACTGGGAGAATTTCCTGGTGGTTCAGGTATAAGGAATGGGGGAATGGGGTTTTCATTCTTTTGTGTTGTTAAGGCTATGTGTTCTGATGCAAGGAAAGAGAGATGAAATGCTCTGTTAAATGAGCTCTGTCAGGGATATGTCCCTTACAAGAGGAAGCCCAAAGGCTTAGTCTCTGCAAGGAAGGCTAAGATGCCTAAATTAAAGCAGGTGCAATGTAGTGTTTGCTTTGGCAGCATATATAACAAAACAGGTCATGTTGGCAGAATTACTCCTGGCGGGCATCCTTAGTAGGTAGAAGGTTTTTGGTCCAGCATACCCAGTCCGAGAGCACATGCAGTTCTAGGGGAGACATGGTATTACATAAATCTACCAATCAAGGGCCGGAGAGATAGCACAGCGGTGTTTGCCTTGCAAGCAGCCGACCCAGGACCTAAGGTGATTGGTTCGAATCCTGTTGTCCCATATGGTCCCCTGTGCCTGTCAGGAGCTATTTCTGAGCAGACAGCCAGGAGTAAACCCTGAGCACCGCCAGGTATGACCCCAAAACAAACAAACAAAAACCAAAAAAATCCACCAATTAAATTATGCGAAGGAAATAAAAGGAGAGGGGAGTAAGCCAGGCCCTTTTTGCCTACTATCCTAGCTTACCGAAAACATCAGTTTTCAGCTGTTCACATTCTTTCAATCTTTCCTTGAGACATAGAGAAATGAGGGCCTTTAACATTCAGTGCATATACATATTAAAATAATTAAGTTTGGTCACATCTGGCAGTACTCATGGGACATATGTGATGCTAGGAATTGAACCCATGCTGGGTGCTTGCAAGAACCCTACCAGCTATATTATCTTGTTAGCCCAAAGTACATGATTTTGGGCCATACCTGACAGTCTTCAGGTTTTTTCCTCTGGCTCTGCCCGTAGGAAATACTCCTGAAGGTGCTTGGGGGACCATATGAGATGCCAGGGATCATACCTAGGTCAGCAAGACAAATACCAGCAAGTACTGTTGTACTAGTACTAAGACTGTTGCTCTAGTCCTAAGTGCATGTATTTTTAACTGAAAGTTTCAGAAGAGAAATGTTCTATGGTTTATTTTTTTATTTTTTTGGGTCACACCCGGCTGTGCTCAGGGGTTACTACTGGCTCCATGCTCAGAAATTGCTCCTGGCAGGCACGGGGGACCATATGGGGCACCGGGATTCGAACCCATGACCTTTTGCATGAAAAGCAAACGCCTTACCTCCATGCTATCTCCCGGCCCCATATGGTTTATGTTTTTTTTGGGGGGGGGCACACCCAGTGATGCTCAGGGGTTACTCCTGGCTATGCGCTCAGAAATCGCTCCTGGCTTGGGGACCACATGGGACACCAGGGGATCGAACTGCAGTCCATCTTAGGCTAGCATGTGCAAGGCAAAGCGGGCCACTGCTACGGCCCTGAAATATTTTAAATTTACACATTTTTAGCCATCTATCTGTCTGATAGTGTCTGAGTCCCACAAATGTGGCTGGGCAGGGTAGGTTGATCCTGTTTAGTGTCTTGTAGAAGAAGAGGTAAGTCAAATTAGATTAGTCAGGGACACTTAACTTCCTTTCTGACCAAAAGCTCCTAAAGTATCTTTTTAATGGTTTCTCTAAAACCAGAAGGCCAGTTATGTGAATGAATCTCTATTCTTTATACTCTGTGGCTCAAAAAGAAACTTATTTAGAGTCTTTAGATTGTTGGCTAGGAGCCAGCTGTGAACCCAGTGAAGCACTGTAAGCGAGAGGAGGACCAGTTTTCTGGCTGCTGTGGGGTAGATACTGAATTCAGTATTGCTTGGAGCTTTGTCATATCCACAAAAGAGAAGATGGGTACCAGGTCCAACAAAGGGGCTTCAGATGGGGCCTTTGGGATTTTTACTCTGGATTTCAAAAGTGTGACTTTGCCTTCCCCCTCCTCAATAATAACCATTCCCAAATATTCCAAGAATAAAATAGCATAAACTGGGAAAGGATCTGTTTTTCTCCTGCAGCTTTATAAGCACAGGTCAAAAGCCCCTGATTTTGAAGGGTGGAGAAGGCATATGCTTAGGAATGTTTCCTTCATACTTTACAGTAGACAGACACAGTGGCTAGTGTCTCTGTGCTGAATAGAATCCACAAGAAAGTCTAAATTGTACATAGGAGTCATAATGAACCAACTGAAGATGAGATGATAAAGGCCAGAGATAATACAGGAGCTATGAGGTATATAATTGGGGGTGTGTGTGTGTGTGCATTTATAATTCAGAGGATGTACCCAGTTTCTTGTTTGTTTTCTTTCTACCCCAAACTTGTCAGAATCATAAATTAAAGTCTGTTGTTGGAATCCCAGAAAGAAAGCAGCTCACTACATTTTACCTCTGAAACAATGGGGATAAACAAAACACAACTTTGGGTTGGAGAGAAGAGAACACAGGCCCTGACCCCGGTTCTATCTGAGTACTCTGGGAGAAGCCCCTGAGAATAGAGCTATCCAAGCACTGCTGGGTATGGCTCACTACCACCATCACCACTCCCCCCCAAAATAAAGAGAAAAAAGACAACGTAATCTGTGAGGCAACAGTAAAATGAACATTATCTTGGACTTGGAATGAAAGGTGAAGATAATTTTAAGAAAATAAGATTTAACAGTTCCTTTTGGAAGACTATGAATTAAAATAATTTTTCTACACATTGAAGTTTATTTAGAATGGCCCCCACCCACCCCAAGTGTTAGGAGGAGGTGGAAAGAAATCAAGGATTATATAGGATGGGATTTGTTAACTGGAATGGAAGCATCAGCCCTTTTACAGCATAATTGTCACAGGGAGTGGAAGAGGTTGTGGGGCACTGGAATTGATAGTGGCAGCAGCTCCAAGGTGTACTGGGTCAATGCAGATAAAATAGAACTACAACTTGCCTACCACAGGACCCACAACTCCTCCTTTAAGATGGCCTTGAATTCCAGTTGGAATCACTCAATCCTACCTTTTATATTTGGGGGTCACACCTCAGCAGTTACTCCCAGCATTAAGCTCACATAGGATGCATATAAGACCTGATGTCCTGTAATACCTGATGCCTTTGGTTTTTAAGTGAATGGGCTAAGAAATGACTCTTAAAAAAAATTTTTTTTTTAGGGGCTGGAGTGATAGCACAGCTGGTAGACTTTCGCCTTGCACGCACTTGACCTGGTTCAATCCCCAGCATCTTATATTATATGGTCTCCTGAGCCTATCAGGAGTAATTTTACAGCGCAGAGCCAGGAATAATCAGAATGCTGCTGGGTGTGGCCCAAACAAGCAAAAAGAGCAAGATTTGTCATTTGAAAGATTTTTGTCTTAAGACCACCTCTAAACTAGGAGCCTTCAAGTGCATGGGGTGTGCCATGGTTATACTACCCAACCATAGGAACTTGAAGAAGATGCCTGAGTCTCTGCTGGTTAATCCTTGGGAGTACCTGGTTGGAATTGCTTTTGACAATACAGCTTTCCAGGAGCAGTGCACCAAGACTAGAAATGACACCAATTATTTCTCTGTGCTGATACAAAGGATGGGTCTTGTAATCAATAACAGATATGAGTTCCTTTAAGGAAGGATTTCTTTCTCCTACACTGGAATCACTGGAACTGAATGTTAAACCACATAGTCAGGTCTCATCTCCAATTTCTTATTTGCTTTTTCAAGGTTTTTGGGGGCTATATCCAATGGTGTTCAGGGGATCATACGAAGTACTAAAGTATAAACTGAGGTTGGCCAGGTGTAAGACAATTAATTATCTTAACTCCTATGCTTGCTATTTCTCTAATGTTCCCCTTTTAGATTTAGAAAAGCAGGAACAGGGGCTGAGATTCACTGTTACAACTTGCTTGTAGGTGACAGTGATGCTGCTGGTTCATGAACCATACTTTGAAATCCATTGCCCAAGATTTCTCCTGTATTGAAAAGAGCTCTACAGTCTGAAGAAAGCGAGAAAGAATGAACATCGTTATACGTGTATGTCAACACGGCTCTAGTTTGGTGATATGGACAGGAATCACAGGTGACACTTTCCCCATGTTTCCTTGAAGAAACATGTACACCTAAAAGAAAATGGCTAATGAAATGATCTCTCCACATTCTTGAGTGTGGCTATCAGAGAGCTAATAGTAACTATGACATCTACAATTATGAAGGAGAAAAATCAGGGCAGAGGTGACATTATAGTGAGAATGTGTGTGTACTTTAATAAAGTACATATTAGTGGGTGTATGTTGCTCTTGCTAAACAACCAAACACTATTTGAAGGAGCAGGTTGTAGATGTGAGGTGAAGGGAGTTACAATTTTGTTATTAAAAAATTAAAACAACTACAGTCAGCCAAAATCATCTCCATATTTTCTCTTAGAGATGAGTCTGTGGGCATCAGGCAAGCTGATTCATTTTAAACTGGAAAAGGGTCTGTGCTTTTGCCTTTTAGTTACTGGGTTGGTTTCTTCTTGTTTGTGAGCAGGGACTGGGGAGCACAGGTGGGAGAAGGTATCAGCAGGGTTAGTGTCAGCAATAGAGGCTGCTATACATACCACCCAGATGCAAGTCGATGAGGTCACTGTAATAAGACTCTCCCCAATAGTCTACAACAAGGTGAAGAGAGAGTTATTGGAGCAGATAACCCTCCTGTTCCCCATATCCAAAGTAACCAAATGATATGAAGCATATGAAACACCAAAATACAGCAAGAGGGTGAAAAGGAGAAGCTGGAAAACATGCATCTTTTTGGAAGAGTATTTTAAACATACATGCTGGAATGAGTACTTCTTAGTGGTGGTGTCACTAAAAATCTAGGAACAGTTAACAGCAAATGATGATTTCTGCTTATGACTTTCATCTGTCAGGATAGTATGTCTGGTTTGTTGGGAATGCTTACCCTATCTGAACTCAATTTTATTGACAGGTACTGGAGTGATAGCACAGTGGAAGGGAGTTTGCTGTGCAGACCAACCCTGGACGGACTGTTTTGTTTCCAACATCCCATATGATCCCCCGAGCCTGCCAGGAGCAACTTCTGAGTGCAGAGCCAGGAGTAATCCCTGATTGAATATTACCGAGGGCAAATCCTTTCCTTACTCAGACTATCAGAAGCCTGAGATTGGGAGCCTGAAGGCAAGATGTGAACCTCAACAAGCTTTGAAAAAACAATGATCCTGGGCAAGAAAGAGTGCTCCAAGAGCTGGAGTGCATGCTCTGCTTGCAGAAATCCTGGGTACAACCTTGGAACTACACCCAGATCATTTAGGAGTGACCCAAGAGCATCTCTGGTGTGATCCCAAAAGCAAAAGCCACCACTTCTAATCTTCAGGTTTAATATCAGCTTTATCAGGAACTCATACACATGACCCATGATGGGTGTATCAAACGCCTTGTAGGACCACTTTTGTTGCATGGGTTTCAGATGAAAAAGATCCTGTTTCTTGTGAAGTTTGGGTCCCCAACTTGAATCAGCCTTCTCTTGAAAAGCAAGCAATGAGCCTTGAGTTTCTACTGCAAGGTTTTGGAGGTCTGCTCCAGTAAGTGCTTCTCACAGCCCTTTAACTCTGCCTAGCTCTCCAGTCATGTGAAGTTTCTCATATGCTTGAGATACAAAGATTGGACAAGTTAGGCAGGTGGGCAAAAGGTGGTCCTCATTGTGGAATTAAATAAAATAAATGCAGAATACTACTAAAGCCATCTGCTACTGTATTACAGTTTGCCTGCTGATCTTGGTAGTCTTTTTTCTACAGCAGGAGGATGGACAAACCAGAAGTGATACTATAATCCCAGAATGTTTTTTTTAGTCACATCTGGCTCAGGGGTTCCTCCTGGCTCTATACTCAGAAATTGCCCCTGGCAGGCTTGGGGGACCATATGGGATACCTGGATTCGAACCAAAGTCCTTCTGCATGCAAGGCAAACGCCTTACCACTGTGCTATCTCTATGGCCCCAGAATGTTTTCTGAACTCATGCTCAAGGCTTGATTCAGTTTGAACCAGGTTTCCAGAAATAAAAAGAGCTTCCTAGGTATTTCAGAGCAAAAAGCTCAGAACCAAGTTCTTGCAGTCTGGACATTTGGGAACTCTTGTCAATGGAATTGTGGGTCCATATTAGATCTTTTCTCTGAAACAGAGTGAGACAGAAGGTAGTGGAAGGGCCCACTGTCTGACTGGGAATTCCCAAATCATTATACTCCTAAGAAAAGGGCTGAGGCAAGGTAGGAGCCATGTAATAAAAAGGGAAGAAGACAGAAACAGGAGACAAGGAACAGTTAAAATATACATGGAAGCTTCAAAGAAGATCATTGCCCAAGTAGGAATAGGGCCACTGGGCCTTCTGACTAAGGTCAATCTTGGAAATAATGTGCTTAAAATAAAGCAAGGAAAACACCATTTTGGGAGAGGTATGATATGTGGGAAATCCTACAGGAAAACCTGTCTTTTACCAAATAGCATAGATAATAAATGGTTTTCAAACTGTTCTGTGAAAAAGAACCTTAGGTTCTTTTCTTTCTTTCCTTTTTTTCAGGCCACACCCAGTGACGCTCAGGGATCGCTCCTGGCTTGGGGGATCATATGGAGCGTGAGGGGATTGAACTGCAGTTCATCCTAGGTTAGCATGGGTAAGGCAGACACCATGGCTCTGGCCCTGGTTCTGAAAGAGCTGTTTCAGGGTTTCCTACATAACTGGTTTACAAAAATATTTAACTGATTAAAAAAATTATTCAAGATATGCCACATTCAAATATTTTATATTGATGTTTTGGGGGGTTATTTTGGGGCCACACCCAGTGATGCTCAGACCTTATTCGTGGCTGTGTACTTAGGGACCACTCTTGGCATGGTATGGGGGGCGTGTCATATGGGATGATAGGGATTGATAGGGGTTGGCTACATGCAAGGCAACAAACCTATTTGCTGTACTATCACTACAGTGCCCTTTATTTATTTATTTATTTTTGGTTTTTGGGCCACACCCGGTGGTGCTCAGGGGTTACTCCTGGCTATGCGCTCAGAAGTCGCTCCTGGCTTGGGGGACTATATGGGACACCGGGGGATCGAACCGTGGTCCGTCCTAGGCTAGCGCAGGCAAAGCAGGCACCTTATCTCTAGCACCACCACCCGGGCCCAGTGCCCTTTATTCTTTGCCTTTTAAGAATCATTTTATGGGAGCCGGGCGGTGGCGCTGGAGGTAAGATGCCTGCCTTGCCTGCCCTAACCTAGGACGGACCGCGGTTCGATCCCCCAGTTTCCCATATGGTCCCCCAAGCCAGGAGCGACTTCTGAGCGCATAGCCAGGAGTAACCCCTGAGCACCACTGGGTGTGGCCCAAAAACCAAAAAAAAAAAAAAAAGAATCATTTTGTTTATTTAGTTGGATAGCAGCCCAGACAGTGTGCTCCTCCTGCAGGTGATGCATTCTTGTAAGAGTTCTTTCACTGTCCATATATCCAAGTTCTATTCTTTAATAAATATGAACAATTGTCAGATTTGCTAGCGATTCAACTGTAAAAAAAATTCATACTAGGGGGCCGGGTGGTGGCGCTGGAGGTAAGGTGCCTGCCTTGCCTGCGCTAGCCTAGGACGGACCGCAGTTCAATCCCCTGGTTTCCCATATGGTCCCCCAAGCCAGGAGCGACTTCTGAACGCATAGCCAGGAGTAACCCCTGAGTGTCACCGGGTGTGGCTCCCCCCAAAAAAAAATTCATACTGTTCAACTATTTGCCTTTAGTATCTTGTTTAAACATATATTCTGCGATTTCTAGGGGAGTTATTAAAAATCTGTTGCTAGGCACTACTTACAATAGCCAGAATCTGGAAACAACCCAGATGAGTGGCCAAAGAAACTGTGGTACATCTATACTATGTTGCTGTTAGAAAAAAAGAAGACACTATATTTGTTTATACACAGATGGATTTGGAGACTATTACGGTGAATGATATAAGTCAGAGGGAGAGAGATAAGTACAGAATAGTCTTACTTATCTGTGGGATTTAAGAAAAATAAAAGACAGTATAATAATCGCAAGGGCTGCAAGGACCTGCCCATAATAACAACTTATCACAAAGAGAGGTAAGTGCAGTTGGAGAAAAAACTACACTGAAAGCTACCATGACAATGTTAGACAAATACAATGTCTGTCTTGAAGACAGGTCGGGAATGGGGAACAATAGTGGTGGGGAAAGTTGCACTGGTGAAGAGGGATATGCATTTTATGACTGAAACCATTGTGTTTAAATAAAGAAATTATTTTTAAAAAAATATGCTGGTAGGTGAGAGAGAGAATGAGAGAGAGAGAACTCAGGGGTTAAGGTTCTTGCCTTGCACAAAACTGACACCAGTTCAATCCCTGGTCCTGCATGTGATCCACTACAGTCAGGAATGATCCTGAGCACTGCTGGGCATGGTATGCTCACAACAAAATAAAACAAAACAAAATGAAAAAAAAAATCTGTTACCATTCAGTTCAACTCTAATTGTGTATCAGAAGACCCTCCACAGTGATGAACTGTGCCAGATATGCCAACATTTGAAACTCTGCACTAGAATCTGTGCTTTCAAATTTGTATTCAGTGACATCTTAAGAGTTACGTTTTTTTGGGGGGCGGAGAGATAGCATGGAGGTAGGGCATTTGCCTTTCATGCAGAAGAATGGTGGTTTGAATTCCGGCACCCCTTTTGGTCCCCCGAGCCTGCCAGGAGCAATTTCTGAACATAAAGCCAGGAGTAACCCCAGAGTGCTCCCAAGTGTGACCCAAAAACCAAAAACCAGAAAAAAAAAAAAGAGTTACGTTTTTAACTTTTTCCATTTGAATTGGGCTCTACTTGTGAAAAGGCTGTACAATCAGAAACAAATTTGAAAACCACTTGATTGACATGAAATTAGAGTCATAAGTTTAAGAAAAGATAGTCATTTAAGTAACTAGAAAGTATTTTAATAAATCCTTTGCCAATCTGTCATTTTGCATTTCTTTCTGGCCCTGGGAAGTTTGAAATATGGCTTGTTCCAGAATGAGGGACATGTGATTCAGGCATGTACATGTTCTGCTGCAGCTATCAAGCCCAGAGGGATTGGCCTGGTACTCTGAAAGTACAAGGGACAGAATGTCTTCCTTGAGGACTTACTTGAACTAGGAGATGCATCATATACACCTGCAGAATTACTCTGACTAGGTAGTAAGGGCAGAGGAATCTGGGGAGGGAGAGAAGGAATGTTGATAACCCACACATCTTACTGGTACAGGGCCTTGGGGCCCTGTGAAAGTTAGTAGTTTCTCTCATGGTCAGGTTTAACTGAAGAGGCCAAGCAAAGCAGGCAGCACAATGATAGGAAACATCATAGCTTCATGGGGAGCCTGGGTCCCCTTTCCAATGCCTATGAAGCTTCATTCCTTGATAGTCTGTCTTGCAGTTCTAGCTTCTTGGCTTATTTTTTATTCAGATTCAAGTGTTTGCATTTAGTTTTAGATTTTATTCAGATTCAAGTGTTTGCATTTCATTTTTGGCAGCCAATCTAGCACCAGCAGAGCCACGAGCCAAGAATATCCAAACCCTTATCTTTCTGTCCTTTCATTTCAATCCCTTCTGAAGGTCATTACCGAGTCAACTATTCAGCAGCAATTTCTAGGCTTTCAAAGGCTCAGAAAGGAGACCCCTGACATAAACCTCAACACCACAGCACTCCCTCCATGATTTCATTTTGAAGCCAGGCACTTACCACAAGGTCAGACTACCAGTAATTTTCTAGCAAGGCTGATGGCAGTGACTAGCCCTGTCCTGGCAGTCTCTTACTGGTTCTCTGGCAACTTACAGACCTCCCCAACCCTTTGTCCCACTAGTATGAGGAGGTAATATGGGGTTACTTAAGGTTACTACCTTTCTTCATCCCAGCTTTACAATTTGTGGGCTGACTCCAAAAGCTTATGTTGAACAAGAAGATGGAGGTTTCTTCATGCAGAGGCTGGACTGGGACTAGGGGATGCTTGAGACAGCAAAGAGATGTCACTTTGTGTTCAAGCCAGGCTATAGCGATAGCTGGAGCTGCCCAGAGGGTTCAGGTCTTGAACCAACATGCTTTATTAGATTTTCAGGACCAGAGATGACTCAAACTTCGTGTTTTTTTCTGACCCAACCCATAGGTTCCTTAGTGAACACTGACTAAACCCCAGTACACTGTAGAGTTTTTCCCCAGCACCATGATCACCCCAAGGTTGTCAGTCACTTCCCAGTGCTCAACCACAGATCCCAGCCTGCCCAGTCTTTCCTGAGAGATGAATCTTCAGAGATCAGAGCCTGATGGTCATTTTGGAAAAGTATGCTTCACCACAGGAGGTGGGAATGTACTTGGGATGTGTCCTCAGTGTTCTGGGCAGCATGAACAGGAGAGAGAAGGCACCTGAGAGTTAAAGGAGGTGAAAGCAAGCAACAGGCCAGTGACCTGCTGTGCAATTCTGTGATGGCTCCTTGTGGAACTATCTCCCTGAGTCTCAGTAATTTTCTTATATAGAAATGGTAGGGCTAGGGAGAAAAGGAAGAAAAAAGAAGAGGTCCAGTGCTTGCCATTAGTGAACTGGCAAAACTGGTCAAACTGAAGATTTTACTCTTCAGGTTAATGGCTAGCTGTGAGTCAGGCCTCAAGAACATCATAGAGGTGCTTATTTTTTCTTGGTTTAGCAGAAAGTCCCAATTCTGAGAGAAGGGGAATCCAGAGACTCCTGCCTGAAAAGAAGCTGTATTCTAGATGAGTTAGCATAAACCTAGCTGCTGTTGGGGTGGGGCTGGGCTTCCCGAAGCAGCAACCTCCCTGAGGTAGTATAGACATACCTGCTTCCCCACGGAGCGCCTTCTCCACCGCAACCCCTCTTTCTTCCAGCTGCCTCTGCTTCTCTTCTACCTGCTCCAGCTGCCGTTGAATAATCTATGGGAGGTCAAGACAAAATAAAGCTTCTTCTATTCCTTAGTTTTCTAAGGAGGACAACCAAACTGAACTGCAGGATCTTACCTCCAGTGCCACCGCCCGGCCCCGGCCCTTGGGTTTTTTTTGGTTTATTTGGACCACACCCGGTGACGCTCAGGGGTTACTCCTGGCTATGCGCTCAGAAGTTGCTCCTGGCAGGCACGGGGGACCATATGGGGAACAGGGGGATCGAACCGCGGTTCGTCCTAGGTTAGCGCAGGCACCTTTCCTCCAGCGCCACCGCCCGGCCCCAGCCGGCCCTTGTTTTTTTTTTTTTTTTTTTTTTTTTT
>PVKC010042495.1:0-11957 GCA_004027635.1 Crocidura indochinensis | reverse complement strand
TTTTTTTTTTTTTTTTTTTTTTTTTTTTTTTTTTTTTTTTTTTTTTTTTTTTTTTTTTTTGGTTTTTGGGCTACACCCGGTGGCGCTCAGGAGTTACTCCTGGCTATGTGCTCAGAAGTCGCTCTTGGCTTGGGGGACCTAATGGGAAACCAGGGGATCGAACCGCAATCCGTCCTAGGCTAGCGCAAGCAAGGCAGGCACCTTATTTCCAGCGCCACCACCCGGCCCCCAATCTTTGAATTTCTTAATATTAAACTTTAGGGCTAGCTTTTCAAACTTACACCAAAAAAAATCACTGAAATTTTTGATAGGGACCGCATTCAGTATATAGAATAATAATAATAATTAAGGAAAGAGTTCCCCTTAATATCAATAATGCTAAATTTTCCAATTCATTAATATATAGTATTTTCCATTTAGATCTTATTTAGGGGCCTGGAGATAGCATGGCGGTAAGGCGTTTGCCTGTCATGCAAAAGGCCATCGGTTCGAATCCCGGTGCCCCATATGGTCCCCCGTGCCTGCCAGGAGCAATTTCTGAGCATGGAGCCAGGAGTAACCCCTGAGCACTGCCGGGTGTGATCCAAAAAGAAAAACAAAAAACCAAAAAAGCAGAAAATAGATCTTATTTATTTTCTCTGCATAGTATTATTTAGCTTTCAATATATAGGTCCTGCACTTCTCAAAACTTTGCCAAATATTTTTTTATTATGCTATTGAGATTGAATTTTAAAAAATTGGGGGGCAAGGGGGTGTAACTAACCAGGCCTACTTCTGGCCCTATGCTCAGAGATTGCTCTTGGAAGGGAGTTAATTGAACTAGGGGCAAGCTGCATTAGCCTTTGTACTATCTCTACTTTCCCTAAATTTAATATTTGTGTTGTTTATTGCTGGCATGTGGAAATATGCCAGCACACATTGATCCTTATATCCTGTAAACTTACTAGTTTACTAATTAATAGCTTTTCATAGACTTCTTAGAATTTTCTACATACAGGACCCTGTTGTTTGCAAATAAATACTTCTAATTTGTATGCTTTTATTTATTTATTGTACTGGCTATAATGGCCAGTTTGGGTATACGGAAATGATGATAATCAGCATACTTATTTCCCTTATCTAAGGAAAAACTCCTATTCTTGCTTTTGTTTCATTTTTGGGGGTGGAGTGCCACATAGTTGTGCTAAGATCTTGCTTCTACCTCTGTGCCCAGGGATCGTTCCTGGATGTGTTCAAGGGATCTTATGTGGTGCTGAGGATCAAACTAGGGCAGCAACTTTCAATGCAAGTGTCTTCACCACTGTACTCTTTCTCCAGTTGAAAGCTTTTATTCTTCTAAAATATTCTTATTTGGGGGCTGGAGAGATAGCACAGCAGTAGGGCGTTTGCCTTGCATGCAGCCAACCCAGGACGGGACCTGTGTTCGATTCCTGGCATCCCATATGGTCCCCCAAGCTTACCAGGAGTCATTTCTGAGCACAGAGCCAAGAGTAACCCATGAGCACAACCAGATGTGACCCAAAAAAACAAACAAACAAAATTCTTATTTCATTTTCTTGATTTTTTTGTTTGTTTTGGTGTTTTTTGTGTGTGTTTTTTTTTTTTTATCATACTCAGTGGTATTCAGAAACTACTCAGTTCTATGCTTAGGGAACTTTGCAGTACCAGGAATAAAATTTGAGCTGACTGCATGCAAAGCATGCACTCAGTCTTTTAAGCTATCTCACTGGGCCCAAACTTTTCATGCATTTATTGTTAGTATGATGGTCAAAATTTCTCTAAGATTCCCTTTATCCTTTTGAAAATATTCTCTTCATTTTTTAGTTGATTGATATATTATTATGAATGAATGTTTAGATATTTTATCCGTATGCATTGACGTGATTATATTTTGTCTGTTATATTAGTTGATTTTTGGTTGTTAAATCAGCATTTTTTTTCTGGTATAAATGGTCAATGGACGGGAGATAGCATGGAGGTAAGGCGTTTACCTTTCATGCAAAAAGTCATCGGTTCGAATCCCGGTGCCCCATATGGTCCCCTGTGCCTGCCAGGAGCAATTTCTGAGCATGGAGCCAGGAGTAACCCCTGAGCACTGCCGGGTGTGACCCAAAATCAAAAAAAAAAAAAAAATGGTCAATGGAACTTGGTAATTAGTCTTGTATATTTCTGAATTAATTTTGCTAATATAAAATTAGGAATCCTGTGTATGTTTATGAGGTATAGTTTCTTTTGATCTTTGATTTTGGTGTCAGGCACATACTTGTTAGAATGAGCCAGTAAGGAGTTATTGGTTCCATCTCTTTAGGGTTGATATTATTTCCTTTTTAACTGTTTGACAGACTTCACTAAAACCTTCTGGGACTGGGTTCTATGTGGGGAGCTTTTTTATACTAATTTAGTTATTACTCAGTGTAGATTTAGGCAGTTTAAAATTTTTTCCTTGGGTTAGGTATAGTAATGTCTTGAATCAAATGTGTCTGTTTCATCTATATTGCTTAACTTGTTGGCATAATGTTGATTGTATTATTTTTTTCTTATAGTGTTTGTTAATTTTGTGGGTTGTCAATGATGCTTTTTCTCACTCTGTCTCCTACATGGAAGGAAAATATATGAAATAACTAAGAGAGGATTATTCCACAATTGTCCCCACTTATAATTACTCTTTTGATGGACTATAAATAAAGTAAGCAAGATATTTGAATACTAAATGTGTAGCATCCTTGGCAGGGTTGGATCTGTAAGCTAAGATGTACCTTCAGTAAATCTGTTGTTTCCTTTCGATAGACTTTCCTGAATGCATACAAGGCCACGCCTTATCACCCACTTTAGGAAACATTGTTCTATACTAAATCCTTCTAAACACTGATAAACATTAAAGCTCTGTTTTGTCCCTCCATGATTTCCATGGGTGCAGTTAGTTTGGGGTGAGGGTAGAGGTGTCTTCTGCTGTTCCTATGGTTTGTTTGTTCTCGCTCCTGGCACGCTCAGGGGACCATATGGGATTCTGGGAATTGAACCACTCTCTGTCCCGGGGTGGCCGTATGCAAGACAAATGTCCTACCACTGTGCTATTTCTTTGGGCCTGTCTGCTGTTCTTTTAAAATAGGTAGATTTTCAGAAGAGTACTGATTCCTCTTTTTGTTTTGTTTTGCTTTGCTTTCTGTAAACCAAGTTTGTAAACCAAGTAAGTTTGGGAGTTTCTGCATTAGAATCTGGTTATTTATAATTTCTGATATTTGATACCAGAAAGTTTAAGAATCTATCAAATTCTTGAGGCATCCTGAAATAGCATGCTGTTGTTGTTGCAGGAGTGTTGCGGTGGGTCTCTGTGTTCATCCATGATACTCAGGTAAAGATGTTCAGACTTGGTGTTAGAATGTAGAAGAGTTTATTGGAAAGTAGAGGAGAAAGGAGAAGGAACTTCCGTGTGCAGGGGAATTTTCGATAGGACTAAGAAAGGGGTGGTGTGTAGGCTCTTTTAAAAGGCTCTTTGCATTTCTTGTCTTTTGATAAGAGTGGTACAAAGAATGTGAAGAGTGATCTGGCTGGTTTCAGTCTTTTGGGGTTATCATCTGGCCATATGCCTTAGATATTGCCCATTAACTTTGTCTCCTAAACTCTGGAGCATAATTTTGTGGTCTTGGGAATTGCACTTCCTGTTCATCAAAAAGAGCCTAAGATTTCAGAGGAACATTAAAAATGAAGGATGGGAATAATCCAAAATAGGAGTGCTCACTACAACTGGCAAAGAAAAACTGAGGCTTCCTCTTGCATCCCCTCATCCTTCTCCCTTGACTCCTAAACCAATTCTATTGGAAGCTGCCTCCTTTCCTTTTTTGGGGGGGAATTTTCTTCTTTACTCTTTATATTTCTTCAACTGGCTACATGAATTTCAATTCCATTTCAATGACCAACTTTTAATTGGATCCTATTGCCAGATTGGTCTCCTGCTCTCCAGAGTGATTTCTTTGGTCTGTATGGTTACTGGGCTACTTGGTGCCTTCTACTTCCATCCTGCATTAGTTTGATGTCATCCACTCAGGGATGAGGCTAGGCATACACTTTAAAATTGCTGCAGTATCAAGCTCCTCCATCTTGCATTCTGTCTGCCTCCTCCTGCTGCCCATCTGGAATGGAATCAAGTCGAGATGGTAAGGGTCTTAATTTTTCTATAATTGCCTTTTATTTTGAACTCTACACTTTAGAATTGTAGGACCTGAGAAAATGACAAAAATCTCTTTGTCTGCCATGTCCGTTTCTCAGCACTACTCCCAACACATACTTCTAGGCATATGACATAAACATTACTTTAATGAGCCAAAGAAATCACTTTCTTATTTGATGAGAAGTGCTTCCTTTAGCTTCTTATATTAGAATCATGCCCTAGTTTTGTATTTTAAGTGCAATCCATTCTGGAATTGGGGAAATTAGTTACACTAAAGTAGATGTGCTTTGGTCTTTAGTTAACTTCTGTATGGCCTATAAATATTTATTAATAACCTTCAGGCTTTTATAACTTTCAAGACACATTCAACTGGGTCTTTAATGCTTAAATTGAATTAAGACTGCAAAAAAAAAAAATCGTGCATCCTCCTTTTGACCAAAAATCTTTTTCTTTCCCTCTGACTAAAGAACAGACTTGGGTTTATACCTAATTTAAGACAAGAAATGCTATTTATTTGTTCTGGATTTGGGGGGTGAGGGGGACAAGGAGAGTGCACACCCAGCAGTGTTTGTTTTTGACCTGTGCTCAGGGATCATCACTGGCATGGTTCAGGGGACCATATGTGGTCCTGGGAATCAAATTGGGGCCGATTGCAAGGCAATCATCTTAATCCCTTATTATCTCTCTAGCCCCAAGAAAAATCATTTATACAGAAAGAAAACACCTGTTGTAATGTTTTCATATAAGATGAGAATATAACAGTGGCTTTTTCTGGCTTCTCATTAGCTCACCCTGTCACTTGTTTTCTAGAGTAAGCTATGACCAAGAGAGTAAGTGTCTCTGTCATTCTGTGGCTACAGAGTAGGGCTCAGAATTCAAAGGAAAATAAAAGGAAAGCAATCTAGCTATCTTCAAATGGATTCTAACAAAGTCTTTGCATTTTCTCTGTTCCTTGTGCCTGGGGTTTTAATTTAACACATCAATGAAAAGGCAGCATTTAAAAGGGGGGCGGGGGAACACCCAGCATGATTTACTTTTATTAGTGCAATTGGTAAGAAATTACTGCATTTAATGAGAAAATCGTTAAGCATGAAGAAAATGGGCTGTGACTAAACTTGTGGAGCTTTAAATGGTAAGGTTTTAATTGAGGTTTTTTTGTTTGTTTGTTTAAGTTATTGATAAGGAAATAATAATAATACTTTTAAAAGAAACCCAGGCTCTGTGCTATTAAGGTGGTCAGCACTTCATATGCCTTAGTTCAATTTCCTGTCCCACTGGCCATGCATAATATTATAGTGATGCCATTCACATCAATGTCATTGTTACTGACTTTGTCTATTCTAAGGGGGATTGGGGGGATGGATGAGGCAGGGCAGGCTATATCTGTTGAATGAGAAAGTCAGGAAAATATCCAAAAGAACAGTTTCTAGGCGTGGTAGACAGGGAGTAAGGGCCCAACTTTGTCTACTTCATAGCCCAGCTGCTTCCACAAGGCAACATTTAAATGTCCGTATCAAGGGCCGGAGAGATAGCATGGAGGAAAGGTGTTTGCCTTGCATGCAGAAGGACGGTGGTTCGAATTCCGGCATCCCACATGGTCCCCTGAGCCTGCCAGGAGCGATTTCTGAGCGTGGAGCCAGGAGTAACCCCTGAGCACTGCCGGGTGTGACCCAAAAAACAAACAAACAAAAATATGTTCAACACATGCATCTATTGTCATTGAAGGAAAAATATTTTTTTAAAGGATGCTTTCTGTTGGACTTAAAATTGCAGAAGTATGTTTGACTTATAATAGAACAAAACTCAGGGGAAGGACTCAGTTTCTTTCTAGGTCCTCTGTTATCATGAAACACAATTGTTTCCATTGTTCACAAATACCAATCCTGAAAGAAAAGGAGAAGCTGTGAAAGATATCTTTAAAGTAGAAAAAAAAACAGATATTTTACATAATTCTGGGTTTTTTATTTGTTTTGTGTGTGGGAGGGGGGGTGGTTTCACCCCTGGCAGCACTCAGGGGTTACTCCTGGCGGGCTCAGGGGACCATTTGGGATGCTGAGATTCGAACCACCGTCCTTTTGCATGGAAGGCAAACACCTTACTCCATGCTATCTCTCTGGCCCACATAATTACGTTTTTATATGTAGATAATTAAAGTTTCTTTTAATAGCTGGAAGAAGCTTTAAACATACTTCTTCACTTTCAGAAATGGGGTAATAATTCACATTCTTCCCTTCACTAAAGAATCTTTGTTAATTTCTATCTTATTGAGCCAGTTGGCATATGTGGGTTTATAATTCTAGATTAGATTAGGTCATATGTAACCCTACACCTATTATTTGTGTAACCTTACCTACAAGAAAGACCCTCCCATTTCTGGGAGAGGTCTTGGGGAGGTTATAAAAGGTTTTGCCTGAGGGGCAAAAGGGGATTTTGCCTGGATGAGGTTGGAGATAGGAGCAGGAGAAGAGATGGCTGAAAGGAGTTAAGATGCAGGGCAAGCTAAGGATGGCATGTGCTTAAATAGGTTTATGATATAAGCCACAGATGTTGGCCAGGGCAAATAAAGATATTACGTCTCTGAAAGCCTAACTGCATGTGACTTTTCTACCCGCCGCAATCACCTGAACTGGCAGACCGGCCGGCTGATGGAGAAGATGAAACCACATGGTCCTGAGCTGGAGGACAAAGGCCTCCATCACCATTCACCTCCATCCAAGCCCATCCAAAGGGCTTAATGCAACAGTCATATGTTTCTTAGATCTGTCCCTACCCCTAGACATCCTCGCTAGGTACAGGGTGAGGGTGAGGAGCCTGGGGCAGAGCTGTTCACTGCACGTTATACATGTGGACTGACTTCATGGGTTTAGCCAATGAAAGAACGTTGGAAGACTGGGAGATTGCAGAAAGTGTGAAGGGAAAGGCCAGAGGATTTCTCCTTTCTATATTGAGCAGCATCTTCCATCCTCCAGAATTTCTGTTTATGCAGGACTGGTCTCTGAGTGCCTTCTTCCACACTGCCCAGATGTGCTGAGGGCTCCTTGCTGTTCCTGATCTCTGGGTTGCATTACCATCTTTCTTTGGCTTTAAAATTTTTTATCACTTGTGTAACTATGACCTGAGTTGATGGACTGTGTTATTCAGAGTGTTTTCTATTCATCTAGTTTGATCCTCTCAAATTTATGCTATTTCTACTGAAAATAGCTAATTTCTAATCCTAACGAGATATAAAGAAGCATATTTATGATCCATTTCTATTTTAGTTGCTTATATAAAAACACTTATATTTCTTCCTCAGCATTTTTATATAAATTTCTATCTTAAGGCGGTGATTATAGGTTGCATGTGGATTTCCTTGGTGATAAGAATCGAGTATTTGTTTAGAGTTTTACTTGCTGTTGTGACTATTCACTCCTTTTAGTCATTTAAGGAATGACCTGATCATATGCTGATTTAATTGTACTGGATTTTTATTGCCACTTTTCTGTTTAGTTTGATAAACAAAAATGGTATCATTGTCATGACTATGTAAATCTATTGTTTGAATTTTACTGCTGACATTTACAAAGTGTGAACCTCTTCAATAAACAGACTTCACAAGCAGCCTTGAGACAGTGAGAAGAATGAAATTGAGAAGCATTGTGAATGCTCCCTGGGCTCAACAAAATTGTTTGAGATGTCCTTATGATCCTTTATATATAATATGTGATGGACAGAGGTACCTGCTGCTTTTTCAGCTTTTTCACACAGAGGGGGAAAAAACCTCATAATAAAAACCTCCTTCCGTTTTGTTGGAAACATCATCTCAGAGAGCAGAAGTAGTAGGTCAGTGGAAAGTCAGAGGCTGACAGCCACATAGCCCCAATCTAGCCCCTTGTCACTGCCTATCAAGTGATGATCTATTTTCTAGGATTTTCATTTTCCTAATTGTCTTCTCCAGAGAGGGAAAACATGCATTTCAAATTAAAAAGAAAATGCTGCTCTTTTTCTCTTACTTAGTACTTCTGAAATAGAAGAGTTTT
Source organism: Crocidura indochinensis (assembly GCA_004027635.1). NCBI lineage: Eukaryota > Metazoa > Chordata > Mammalia > Eulipotyphla > Soricidae > Crocidura > Crocidura indochinensis. Next base: position 3,770 of record PVKC010042495.1, on the reverse strand, counting down.
TATTTTGTTTTGTTTTTAGGCCATCCCCACAGTGCTCAGGGATTATACCTGGCTCTGCATTCAGAAGTTACTCCTGGTATGCTGGGAGACCATATGGGATGCAGGGGATGGCTGCATGCAAGGCAAATGCCCAAGCCTCTGCTCCATCCTCTAAATAGTGTTTTTAACTACTTCCTATTGTTGTTGTCATTGTTGTTGCTATTGTTATTATTGTATAGTGCTGGGATTATAGATCACAAACTTAATTGTGGTGCTCACACATACTTACTTGGCTACTATGTGCCAGAAGTCAGATACTTCTGGCATTGTGATCACACCAGCAGAGCTCAGCTATAGGGGAACAGATTAGGAATATAATTCAGCCTTACTGCTGGTACAAAGCAGACCCTTAGACACAGAACCAAGAGTCTGGACTCTGGGTAGCATTTTTAATGCAAACTAAAGTATTACCAGGCTAATTTTGTGCATCAACAGCTGGACCTGGTTAACGTAACATTCTGCATTAATATGTGCTATCTATTTCTTTTCCTTTTCTTTTTTTTTTTGACCCATCCCTCTCTCAGTATTGTCCACATTTAAAACCTCGACATCTAGAACAAATATTTTGATTTTTAACACCCCTTGAGATAAATGATGGCCTCCCTGCCTTAATCCCCAAGATGAATGACTCTTCCAATGACCATTTTTTTATATTAGTTACTAATGAGTATTATTGAACCTCTGACGAATTTTGAAAAGCATCTTGGTGGATTATAATTGAGGCTATGATTTACTGAGTATAAAGACTTGACAGGCCATTTCTCAGCCCTGTAATGGATGTAGAAGCAGAGAAAAGTGTAGTGGTGATCATCATCTTCTTTTGCAAAATGAGGACCAAGAGCAAATCAAACTGTGGTCTTACCACAGTAGAATATTATTTTTGTCAGCAGTTTCTGTATTTTCCTTTTATTAAAAATGTCAGGAAAATGTGAAATGCCACCAAACTTTAGAAAGGAAGTCTCTTGTCCATATTTCCTTGATACTTTGTGTATTGTAGAATCAGTTACAGCTATTCAAAGGTGTTAAATAATTAAAGGCAGTGAACCACAAAATCATCCAGAAGAGTAGGAACACAATTCAGAATAATAGGTCACACATAGGGGCCCAATAACAGATTATTCCTTAGAGAGGCAGAATGGTTCTTGCTATTGTTGCACTTACAGTAGGTTTGGCGATCTACTTGTGTACCTGAGTCCTTTAGACAAAAGGACAGACTATTTTAACATAAATATAATAAACAGACCCACAAATACATGTGGACTTCATTTTTAAGTAGAAACTGGGTAAAATGCCCCCCAAATTCCTTTTCTTTTCCTTATTCTTATTAAAAAATGATTGTTGGATTTTGCTCTTTTTTGAGTAATTTCTTTGTAAGATGGCATGTACATGGGGGGGGGCGATTTAGGTGAGGGACGGTCAGTATAATTCCTTCTTTACAAGGCAATTCAGCACTATCCAGTTGCTGCATAGACTCTCAGGCATGACTCCCAAAGTTCTTACTCTCTAGTCCTTTGTACTGTTTAAATTCTTTCCATTGCCATCTTTATGTAATAGTTTGAATGAAGTGGCCAGCTCTCTTATTTAAATGGTATCTTCTAGTAGTTCCTGTGGCATTACAGCCTGGTGGTTTTTTTAATCACTCTCTATGCTTTCAGCCTCCTTCAGCTATTTCCTCTGTTTAAACTTCACTTAGGGCTTGACCTTCAGTTCCCTTTACCCTAAGCTTTGCATAGAACTCCCTTCCTAAAGATCCTTCTTCAGGATCCTGATACAGTCTTTTCTACTTGGGACCCTGTTTTCTCTTAAGTGTTCCTATTTGATTCCCATGCCCTTCCTCTGAAGTCCATGAACTTCATATATTAAGCCATTCGACTTTTTAAAGCATACTCTGTAATTTTCCACCTCTTTTTTTTTTTGGTGAAGGGGGGGCACCTGATGATGCTCAGGGTTACTCCTGACTCTGTGCTCAGGAATTGATCCTGGCAGGCTCAGGGACCGCATGGAATGTTGGGGATTGAACTCGGATCCGACCCAGGTTGTCCACGTGCAAGGCAAATGCCCTACCGCTGTGCTATCATTTCCAGTCCCCACTTTTCCACCTCTATTCAAACTTTTGCTCATTATGTATGATGGCCAACTTCTGTTTTCATTTTCTAGCTTAAAAATCTTGCTAAACTCATGAAGCTTTAATACGGTCCCAAATGTTTTTTTTTTAGTTTTGGTTATTTCTATATAACTCACGCATTCTCATTTGCTTTCTATTAGACAAGTCACCTGAAAAGCAAAGATCTTATTTTCAACCGAATTATATGTCCTAAAATATACTGTAGTATATATATTATTATGTAGTAATCATGCAATAACTATACAGAAGGATAAATGTATGAAAATAATCACTATAGCAGAAAGAAGCAGAGAAATTTGGAATCTTGGAGATATACAGCTCTGGGCCTATATTTGTATCTTGATACATAACTCCAAATTAGCTTTATATTAAACACTAGAATCCACCTGGTTTTCTCTGCAGAGTGTAGTATAGGAAAAATCAAGCACTTTTGTGACTTTGCATTTTCCAGCTGAACAATTGAAATTAGCTTCTTGAGCTCATGATAATGTGTTGCTCTGCCTGCTGGTCAGGATTCTGTTTTTAACTCTGTTTAAAAAGATACACCTAGGGGCCGGGCGGTGGCGCTGAAGGTAAGGTGCCTGCCTTACCGCGCTAGCCTTGGACAGACCGCGGTTCGATCCCCCGTGCCCCATATGGTCCCCCAGGCCAGGGGCGACTTCTGAGCTCATGGCCAGGAGTAACCCCTGAGCTTCACTGGGTGTGGCCCAAAAACCAAAAAAAAAAAAAAAAGATACACCTAGGGGCCGGAGAGATAGCATGGAGGTAAGGCTTTTGCCTTTCATGCAGAAGGTCATCAGTTCGAATCCCGGCACCCATATGGTCCCCCCGAGCCTGCCAGGGGTGATTTCTGAGCATAGAGCCAGGAGTAACCCCTGAGCACTGCTGGGTGTGACCCAAAAACCAAAAAAAAAGATACACCTAAACAATCTTTATATTGTTCTGAATTATAGTTAGATGGTCATTCACCACTGCAGGGTACTTTGGTAAAGATATCTGAAGCTACAAAGAAACAGCTATTTTTATCTTTTAAGTTTAAATATAATGAAGATCAAAATCTAGTAGGTAGAAGAGATGAAGGGGTCACTGGGAATATTTTTCTCTGGCTGCAAAACTGTTGTATTGGAAAATACTTTCTCTAGATATTCAGGTGTTTTTTTTTTTTTTTTTCACATTCCATAAGGTCCTTTGGAAATAAATTGATAGCATTGAAATTCTTGTTTTTTTCCTAAGGACTGTAATTCACCTACTAGCCTTTATTGAGCTTTATAGGACTTATAGATTATAAGGACTTTGTATTAATATTGCATCTACATACTTTCAGAACTATTAGAAAGCCCAGATGAGGCCGTGATCCTGGCCAGTGTGCATTGTTAGACTTTTTAGTCATTCAGCAAACCAGTTAAGGAGTAGTTTCAGGGACAAGGGAGACTGCTGCACCTTTAAACCTTTAAGCAGGCATGTTTGCTTCTCCTGAATTTGTTTTACACAGTTCAAAATAATTATTTTTCATCTGTTTGATAACTTACAGTTCCTGATTTAAGTTTTAGTTTTTATATGCTATTTTTTTATACTGAGGAGTATGTGTGTGTGTGTGTGTGTGTGT
>PVKC010042494.1:0-11951 GCA_004027635.1 Crocidura indochinensis | reverse complement strand
AGTTTTTTTTTTTTTTTTTGGTTTTTGGGCCACACCTGGTGACGCTCAGGGGTTACTCCTGGCTATGCGCTCAGAAGTCGCTCCTGGCTTGGGGGACCATATGGGAAACCGGGGGATCGAACTGCGGTCCGTCCTAGGCTAGCGCAGGCAAGGCAGACAGGCACCTTACCTCCAGCGCCACCGCCCGGCCACCACTCCAGCATTTTTAAGGAATTGTTTGCTTGGATGATTTTCCTCCAGCGCTTGATTTTGAGTTTGTTTGTTCTGAGTATTCAGATGTGTTTCTTGTAGGTAACAAAATCTTGGACTCAACTTTTTGATCCCTTTTGCCACTCTGTGTCTCTTTACAGGTGTATTTAGTTCCTTGTCATTGAGAGACAATTGACATGGGATTTAGTGTCATCTCTGTAGAAATTTGGTGTGACTATTGGTCTGTCTTGTCTTAAATCAGGCCTTTCAGTTTTTCTTTTTAAGGCTGGTTTTGTGTCTATAAAGTTTCTGAACTATTGTTCATCCATGAAGCCATGTATATACTTACTTCATACATGAAAGTGAGTGTAGCTGTGAGCAGTATTCTATGAGAAGCATTCATTTAATTGAGTTTTGTCACTATATCCCACCATTGCCTCTGGCTTTGAGAGTTTCTTGGTCTGCTGTCAATCTTAAGGATGCTCCTTTGAACGTAATTTTCCTTTTTGATCTTGCTGCTTTCAGTATTCTATTCCTACTTGTGGGATTCATCTTTGTGACTAGGAAGTGTTATAGGGTTTTCTTCTTTAGGTCTCTTTTAGCTGGTACTCTTCAGACATGCAGGATTTGGTTGCATGCAGTCTTTTCTCTGGGACTTGTAATGTTCTTAACTGTCGATTCTTCCTGGGGATTTTCTTCCTGGGTCTCTGGGTCTCCAATGATTCTTATTTGTTTTTGTTAACTTTGTCAAAGACTTCGATTTTCATCTGTTAATATCCCTTAAATATTTGTTTCATTGTTTGATCATTTGCCTTAATTTCTTTTCCAATCTCTTCTGCTGTATGGAGTTGGAGTTGTTCTCTGTATCATCTTCCAGTTCACAGATTCTTTTCTCATCTTGTTTCCCTGTGGGAAATGCTTTCTACTGAGGTTTTCATTTCACTCACCATGTTTTTCAGTCTTGTTATTTCAGTATGGAGTTTTCTGTTTTCTATCTTTGTGGTCTGTTCAGCTCGATCTATGCTTTCTTTGAGTTCTATGAACATCCTCTGTATTTCTTCTCTAAACTCCTTCTCTATGAGGCTAATTAGTTGGTTGGCACTTTTTAGGCCATCAGAGCTGTCATTCTCATTCTCTATGCCTGTTGTTGGCTTGAATTATTTCCCCCATTGTTGTGTGTGTTTTTTTTCTATGCTTTATGGTGGAGTTTTTATTTGCTAGAAGATGCGAGTGGTCACAAAGCGAAGCAGAGTGCTCCTCTGGCCTCACCCTGCGTGGGCATTCCCAGCTCATCCCTGTCTCACAGCTTCCACCTGGGTTTTTGTGCTGGGGTTAGTTTCAAAGCCACAGCAATGATCAGGCAATTGCCCATTGCAATCAATGGCTAGTTTTTTAAATTGATGCAGTCCCACTGGTTATTTTTGTTTATTTTGTTTCTGATAACTTTATCTAAGGAATGTTTGAAAGAGAACTGTTTTTAAAGTCCTCATGTAACAATAATGTCTTACATGTAATATTCTCTAGCATATAAAATTAGTATATTATCAATATCACACCTCTACCACCTAAAATTATAGAAGAGTCTAGTGAGACAAAGATCTATTAGTATAATTTATGATGTTTTTGTTGTTGTTTATTTCTCCTGGCTCTGCACTCAGGTGTTACTCCACGCAGTATTCAGGGGACCATATGAGATGCTGGATATTGAACCTGGTCGGCTATATTCAAAGCAAGTGCTCAACCTGCTGTACTATCACCGATTCTCAATATTATTTGTTTTATTTCATAAATATTTTTCTAAACTCTAGTTGGAGACTTCTTGTGAAAAAAGAGAAACATTTAGTACAATAGACATGCATCTTACAGGTCAAGTGAAATTAAGTGGTGGGCATGCATCTTCAAGTTTTTCAGAATTCCACTAGTCTTTAATGTGCTATACTCATCACTTATCATCCAGGCCTGGCTTCGTTTCTGTTACCGTCTTAATTTTGCTGGCATTTGAAGTCACTTGTATATAACATGAATCAAAACATCAATGGAAAATTATTTGTTTTGCTTTGATTTGGTTTTTTTTGTTTGTTTGTTTGTTTTTGGTATTTTGGTCACATTCCAGGAATGCTCAGGTGTTACTATTGGCTCAACACCCAGGCATTTCTCTTGGCTATGTTCTGAGGACCAAATAGGATGTCAGACATTGAACTTATGCAAGGCATGGATAGTGCCTTTCTAAGGTATCTGAATATTTAACTCTCTTTTTCTTTTCTTGGATGGTATAGTGATGTATTTATATATATTTGACATATTTTATATTCATATCCCTCTATGGGGAAAGGAGTAAATAGTGAGGGAGAAACAGATATTCATATGCATGCATATAAAATTTTTTGACCAAATATTTCCTGCTAGTAAAAGTAGAGTAAAAATTTCCTAGTAAAAATGGAGTAAGTAGGGGCCCGGGAGATAGCATGGAGGTAAGGTGTTTACCTTTCATGCAAAAGGTCATCAGTTCGAATCCCGGTACCCCATATGGTCCCCCGTGCTTGCCAGGAGCAATTTCTGAGCATGGAACAGGAGTAACCCCTGAGCGCTGCCGGGTGTGACCCAAAAAAATAAATAAATAAAAAAAATGGAGTAAGTAGTGCAAAGATGTTGACCACTTTTATTTTCTGTTGCAGAATTATATCAATACCACAGGTTAGTTTTATTTTAAATGAAACTTCAGGAGATAATAATTTATGTGATACTATGTCAGCATTTTATTTTTAAATAAAGAGTAAACTAAGACTTGACAGATAGTAGAAGATTAGGCATACTTCCTACCTGGATTCAATCTTCCATATGATATATGATCCCCCAAGCACTGCCAGGAGTGGTCTTTTGACACAGAGCCATACTATGCACTGAAGCACAGTCTTATGTAGCCCAAAATTAACAACAACAAAAAAAATCCTTGGATTTTAAGTACCTGTTTGCTTTTGTTGTTACCAAAGGTTATTGGGACAAAGCAGCTATAACAGATTGTCTAGAGATCATGACAATGCTAGTGCCCTGGGCAGTGCAGGCAGCACCAGGGAGTGACCTTTCAGAGACTGCCAGGTGCTGTGCTCTTTAATCAGAACTGCTAAATGATGCAGGTGGTAGAAGACTGGGCAACCTTGTGGAACACAGGAGAAATAAGTAAGTATTCCTGTCCCACCTGTTCCTTTTGGCTCCTTGTCACTCGAAACAAATGTTTTTGGGATAAATAGCCACCTGCTTTTAAGAAAATGTAGAATATCCTCTTTTCATCCCTAAGAATAATATATGTAATATATTTATATAATAAATAATACTAAGAATAATATATGTAATATATTTATATAATAAATAATATATATACTAACCAAGCCTAGCAAAAATGGAAAAAATACAAAATAACCAAAGTCCCATTTGTCATTTTCCTCATTTGTTAAATAAAGACAGTTTTCTCATATAAAATTATAAGTGAAAATACAGAAATATGAATGAGCAATTAGCTCAGTGCCTACCAAATAATATGTACTGCTACCTTACTTACAAAGGAATACAATGCCACTAACTTTGTGTAAGAAGGATGATAGAAAGTTTCAAAGTCATGTCTGGTACCATCACCAATTTGATTTAAGAACAAAATTTAACTATCCAGAAATTTACAGTGTGAACATTGGTGAAAGAAAGTTGACACTGGTAGTCAAACTGATACTGGAACACTGTATGTCTAAAGTTCAATTATAAATAACTGTAAGTCATGGTACTTTAATAAGGTAAAAATTAACATTTAACATATGGAATTAATATTTACAATGGATATATAACTAGACACAAACAAAATAGTATGCATGATATGCTTCCTTCTATTTCCTATTTTTTTTCTTTCTTTTTTTGTTTTGTTTTGTTTTGTTTTGGGGGCCACACCCAGTGACTCTCAGGGGCTACTCCTGGCTATGCGCTCAGAAGTCGCACCTGGCTTGGGGACCATATGGGAAACCGGGAGATCGAACCGTGGTCCTTTCCTAGGCTAGTGCAGACAAGGCAGGTGACTTGCCTCCAGCGCCACCACCCGGCCCCTATTTCCTATTTTTTACAATGATCTAAGCCGACTCATGTATTTCTGAACTGTTTTAATCACTGTATGTATTGTATTATATTGTATGCAGAGAAAAAAGTTTCACAAAAAAATAAATAAAGGAAACTTGAAACTTGTCCAAAATTCTATTGAACATTGAAGAATTTAAATGTTATGTTTGAACTAAAATGTTACATAGAAATGGCATAAGTACCTATTTACTTATGAAACTGATATTGGTTACTAAGCTACATAAAATGTTGTATGATCTGATTATTAACACTAAGAAACATTTTACTTATTTTTACATGCAGAAACTAGTGTAAATTAGGAATAGCATTATAGAAAATCTCTATTTTTATTCAATCCATATCTGGACTTAAAAAGGAATTATATAACCTGAAAAGTCTAGGATAGGAAAGAAAAAACATAATTTTTAAGAAGGTAGTATTTTAGAAAATTTCTCTTAGATGATAACAGAGTACAAATGGGCTCTTCTTCAAACTCCTCATCTTTCAAGGCATATATTACTAATCTATCATCATATTAATGCATGACAAGATTAGATGAAGCCTCATTACCCAATAGAAAACAGAATTCACATGAGAGATAAACCTTAATTATCAATAAACTGACAGAGTGATGGAATGTTCCCTTACTAAAAACACTATGGATTTCAATACCTACCAATTTGAAAATCTAAGTTTTGGAAACAGAGACCAAAATATTCTTTTCTGCAACTCTTTACTATTATTTATATTTACAGACCAAACTCAGACTGCTGTTTATCCTTTGGAGTATCTGATAACTTGAATCAATATTGATCAATAGTCAGAAGTGGCCCTGATCCTTGATTCAATTTAGACAGTTCAATGTTTTGCGAAATTTAATGAGTTTTATTTAAAATCATTAATTCAAGTATTTAGAAATGTCTTCTGATTTGCTTTGTCTGGGGGCATACCCAGCTGTTTTCAGGAGTCATTTCTGGTGGGCTTGGAAGTGTATCCAGGGTTCTCCAAGTCAGTCACGTTCATGGAAAGTGTTTTTATAATTATATTATATTATCTCTATACCCTATCTTCTAATTTGTTTACATGTTGGCACTGAGTTTAATACTATAATGCCTCAATAGACAATCTCTACGCTTAAAAGACTTCCCCTTTCACAGAAGACAAGCATTACGTGTAGGAAATATTACAGGAGCACATAGTGGAAGAAAATAAACTCTTCCTGGAGAAAATGAATGTTTAATTTCAGAGGATTTGTAAGAACTACAGAATTATAGAAAAGAAGAAGACAGGAGCCAGAGAGATAGCACAGTGGTCAGTTGTTTTCTTGCCTTGCATGAAGAAGGATGGTGGTTTAAATCCAGGCATCCCATGAAGTCCCCCCGAGCCTGCCGGGGGTGATTTCTGAGCATAGAGCCAAGTGTAGCCCCTAAGCGCTGCCGGGTGTGGCCCCTCCCCCACAAAAAAGACAGTTTCCATAGGAAGGGGACAAGAAGAGAAAAATCTTATAAACTATGAACAATTAAGATATATTGTGAAAACATGAGAAAGAAGGTCACTGAATTAATAAAGAGCAGATGTTGGGGGTGGGGGACATAGGGAGAGTATAGCAGATAGAGCACTTGACGTGAATGCATCTGACAGACCCTCAGATCAGTGGAATAGACTTGAGTACTCAGAAAATGTTCCCCAGACATACAATCACCTAAATTTTGATAAAGGAGCAAGAAATCCTAAATGGAGCAAAGAAAGCCCTTCAACAAGTGGTGTTGGCACAACTGGTTAGCCACTTGCAAAAAGCAAATTTAGACCCCCAGTTAACATCATGTACGAAGGTAAAATCCAAATGGATTAAAGAACTTGATATCAGACCATAAGGTATATAGAACAGCACTTAGGTAAAACACTCCATGGCACTGAGAGTAAAGGCATCTTCAAGGAGAAAACTGCACTCTCCAAACAAGTGGAAGCAGATATAAACAGATAGGAATATATTAAGCTGAGAAGCCTCTGCGCTTCAAAGGAAATAGTGCCAAAGATAAAGAGCCACCCACTGAGAGGAAGAAACTATTCACCCAATACCCATCAAATAAGGGGCTAATCTCCAAAATATACAAGGTACTGACAGAACTTTACAAGAAAAAAACATCTAACCCTGTCAAAAATGGGAGAAGAAATGGACATTTTGACAAAAAAGAAATACAAATGGCCATAAGGCACATGAAAAAATGTTCCACATCACTAATCATCAGGGAGATGCAAATCAAAATAATTATGAGGTACCATCTCACGCCACAGAGATTGGCACACATCACAAAGAATGAGAACAAGCAGTGCTGAAGGGGATGTGGAGAGAAAAGAACTCTTTTTTTTTTTGTTTTTGTTTTTGGGTCACACCCGGCAGTGCTCAGGGGCCACTCCTGGCTCCATGCTCAGAAATTGCTCCTGGCAGGCACGGGGGACCATATGGGGCACCGGGACTCGAACCGATGACCTTCCGCATGAAAGGCAAACGTCTTACCTCCATGCTATCTCCCGGGCCCCGAGAAAAGAACTCTTATTCACTGCTGGTGAGAATTCTGTCTAATACAACCTTTATGGGAAGCGATATGTAGATTCTTCCAAAATCTAGAAATTGAGCATCCATATGATCCAGGTATACCACTACTAGGAATATACCCTAGGAACACAAAAATACAATACAAAAATCCCTTCCTCACACCTATATTCATTGCAGAGCTATTTACAATAGCCAGACTCTGGAAACAACAAGGATGCCCTTCAACAGCTGAATGACTAAAGAAACTGTGGCACATATACAGTGGAATATTATGTAGCCATCAGGAGAGATGAAGTCATGAAGTTTTCCTATACATGGATGAACATGGAATTTATTATGCTGAGTGAAATAAGTCAGAGGGAGAAAGGTAGACACAGAATAGTCTCACTCATCTATGGGTTTTAAGAAAAATGAAAGACATTTTGTAATAATTCTCAAGAGACAAAAGAGAGGAGGCCTGAAAGGTCCAGCTCACAAATGAAGCTCACCACAGAGTGAGGAGTGCAGTGAGAGAAATAACTACATTGAGAACTATTATAACAAACTGAATGAATGAGGGAAGTAGAAAATATGTCTAGAGTACAGGCAGGGTTGGGGTGGGGAGGAGGGAGATTCGGGACATTGGTGTTGGGAATGTTGCACTGGTGAAGGGTGGGGGTGTTATTTACATGACAGAAACTCAATTACAATCACATTTGTAATCAAGGTGTTTAAATAAAAATATTATAAAAAAAAGAAGTTAGCAACATAGAAGAGATTAGATTTAAAATCTGTAGTGAAGTTCTATGTTTTCCATCCTTGAAAATGATCAAATCCTCTGTGGATAACTTTTTGCAAATTGAGTGACTGATCAATCTGGCTCTATATCATCCAATAGAAAAATTATGTAGCCATATCATAAGAAATATTAGTCTTGATTGCTTTCCTTTAGGGCACATCTCAGTATTTATTCAGCTCCTTACACCCTGGCTTTTTTTAAATTCTTTTCGCTGCATTCCATTATTGAAAATAATTTAATTGTCTCATATGGTCATGTTTTCACAAAGCATGGTTAAAAGGCCTAAAGAGCATTAACAAATAGGAGGGGAAATTTGTTGTAAATATGCCTGGGACTAGGGGAGTTTCTATTTTGGGGAAAATAGCAAGAAATGATATTAACACCACACACACACACACACACACACACACACACAAACTTAAAAGCTATTTAATATATCTTGATGAGAAATCCGAATGCTAATTTGAAAACAACAGAACAACTCTGAACACTGAATAAATAAAAATCACATGAACAAGTCTGTATCTAAGAAAAAGCACAATGAGCAATGAATCAGAAGTAGACCACTCTGAATGTCTGCAGAGACAGAGATGCTGATATGTCAAATGAAGATTTGTATAAACGAAGTCATGGGAAGAGCAGAAATAAGAAAAGAGATAATAAATATATTAATTATGTAGAATGAAAAGAGCAAGGAGATAGCATAAATACCATATCAGTCAGGCTTACTTTTCCTAGAACAAAGCAGAAGTTCAGCAAGTATCTATATACTGATACCTCTTAAGGGCAGAACTTTTGACTTCAAAAATGCCTATTAAGGGCATCTTGGTTGTTTCCAGAGCCTGGTTATTGTGAATAGTGCTGCAATAAATATAGGTGTGAGGAAGGGGTTTTTGTATTGTATTCTTGTGTTCTTAGGGTATATCTCTAGGAGTGGAATAGCTGGGTTGAAAAGGAGCTCAATTTCCAGATTTTGGAGGAATCTCCATATCGCTTTCCATAGAGGTTGGACTAGAGGGCATTCCCACCAACAGTGGATAAGAGTTCCTTTCCAGACGAATGGCTAAAGAAACTGTGGTACATATACATAATGGAATATTATGCAGCTGTCAGGAGAGATGAAGTCGTGAAATTTTCCTATACATGGATGTACATTGAATCTATCTGAGTGAAATAAGTCAGAGGGAGAGAGATAGATGCAGAATAGTCTCACTCATCTATGAGTTCTAAGAAAAATAAAAGTCATTTTTGCAACAATCCTCTGAGACAATGAGAGGAGGGCTGGAGCTTCCATGAAGCTCACCACAAAGAGTGGTGAGTGCAGTTATAGAAATAACTACATAGAGCACTACCATAATCTTGTGAATGAATTAGGGAACTGGAAAGCCTGTCTGGAGTACAGGTGGCGGTGGAGTGGGATGGAGGGAGATATGGGACATTGGTGGTGGGAATGTTGCACTGGTGAAGGGGATGTTCTTTATATGACTGGAATCTAATCACAGTTATATGTAATCAAGATGTTTAAATAAAGGAAAAAATGTCTATTAAGCTTTGGCATTTGTTTATATTGTTTATATCACAATATGTGCCTGTTTGACATTTCCCTCCACATTGTTAATAATAACAAGCTTTTGTTTGTTTGGGAGCCACTCTTAGGGCTTACTCCTAACTGTGCTCACAGATCACTCGTGGTAGGACTCAGGGATCACATATGATGTCAGGTTGGAATTTTGGTCTTCAATTTGTAAGACCACGAATCCTGCCAGACACATTATAACAAATTTTAATTCTACATGTTTATAGTTCTGTTGGCCAAATATAAATTATTAAAAACTCAGTCAGAGGGAAAATGCAATAATGTCATTTAAAGAATCTTCATCTGAGAAGGAGAAGAAACATATAGGGGAAAGAACGAGGGTGAGGGAATTAGGAGGTATCTTGTATGCAGTGTTTTAAATATTCAGGACTACAAAATGTCTACAAAACACTGCCAGAGTAATCTCCGAACACAGAACCAGAAGTCCTGAACACCATAAGGTATGACCCATCATGTTTCCAGAATTTAATAGATTCTGAACTATTAGATATTTATTTAAAATGCAAGAAAGTTGGGCCAGAGCAAAAGCACAAAGGGTAACGTATTTTCCTTGCACATGGCTGACCCAGCATCTCATATTCCCATCTCACATTCCCAGCATCTCATATCCCTGAGCCTGCCAGGAGTAATTCCTGAATGTAGAGTTATGAATTATTACCTGGGGCCAGGCAGTGGCACAAGTGGTAGAGTGTTTGCCTTGCACGTGCTAACCTAGGATGGACGGTGGTTCGATCCCCCATTGTCTCATATGTTCCCCCCAGCCAGGAGAAATGCTTTAGAGCATAGCCAGAAGTAATCCCTGAGCATCACCAGGTGTAGCCCAAAAACTATTACAAAAAAAAAAGAATAACCCCTGAACACAACTGGTTATGTATCCCAAAACAAAATTAAAAACAAGAAAATAGTGGGGCAGAGAGATTGCATATTGCACAGCGGTAGGGCATTTGCCTTGCATGTAGAAGGACTATGGTTAGAATCCTGACATCCCACATGGTCCCTCAAGCCTGCAGGGGGCAATTTCTGAGCATAGAGCCAGGAGTAGCCCCTGAGCGCTGCTGGGTGTGACCCCCAAACAAACAAACAAACAAACAAAAACAAAAAATAGAAAGCCCTGATAGTTACGTGAGAGTAATAGTATATATGTCCTAAAAGTTTGAATTTGTTCAACTTTTACAGTTTTACCTTTAACAAAGTTCATTTTGAAGTTTCTCACTTATAGAACAAGAATGTTCTTTAGTCATTTCTAAATGGAAATAATTTATTCTGCACACAGAATGTGACGGAAAAGCCTTAGAAGATTTGGATGTTCATAAGCTTTGATTATAATCTCATTCAAATTAATTAGAAATTTTTACTTGTTAAGTTAGTATAATGGCATCCCAAGCTGCAGATAATTTTGTTTCTGGAATAGAAAAAAAATCAGCAATGGGAAAGGAAAATCACCAATTTCAAAAGAAAAAGGCAACAATAAAGAGATAAGAGTCCAACCTTACATTTAACTGAGGAGAGATTTGGGAGTTACAGATGATTTCTTCAGCCATCACTTCCTGTATCATAGGGTAGAAAAAAGAAAAGAAAAATGAGAAAGCAGAAGCAGTGCTCAAGAGAGTTAGAAATGAAATATAAATTAAATGTAACCATGTCATGTATAAGCACCTCTGCTCTACCACAGCTCAAAAACCCATTTCAGTATAAATAGAGCTGCGCTGTTCCATCTGTAACAAACTGACCTCAGAGGGAGGGAAAATGCTCTATTTTCACAATCGAAGCTTCCTCTTGATTAAAGGAATGTGATTGTAAATGTAGTTTGGGCACAATGCTGGCATTCAAATAAGTTCAAGTAAGGAAAATATCACGGCTCAGCTACTCACTAGACCTTATGTTTTTGCTCTTTTCTCTCTTGCCATCATTGAGAGTTAAGAGACATCATTGTTTTAAAATAGTGTATACACATAAAGTGCACAAGATGTTGATTTGAGACATTATCTACAATATAAAATTACCATAAAAGGGTAGGTTAACACCTAGAGTCAATTAATTGTTGTCATTTTGTTATAAAAATATTTAGATCACGGGGCCCGGGAGATAGCATGGAGGTAAGGTGTCTGCCTTTCATGCAAAAGGTCATCAGTTCGAATCCCGGTGACCCATATGGTCCCCCGTGCCTGCCAGGAGCAATTTCTGAGCATGGAGCCAGGAGTGGCCCCTGAGCACTGCCGGGTGTGACCCCCCCAAAAAAAATTAAAAAAAATATTTAGATCTAATCTGTTGGCAATTTTCAAGTTATATAGTAAGTGTTAATGATAATAATCAATTTTACATTAGATCTCGGAACTCACTTTCTAGCAATATCTCCCCAATTGATCTACTCTTTCAGTGCAGTAACAGCCATTTTATTGTTACTATAAATAACTCATTTTTTAATTCTGTATATAATATGTGCATTCCATTTTTGTCTTTCTCTTCAATTGATGATATCTTTTAACATAATTTTTCTCTAAAGACATTCATGTTGTCAAAATGTTGCTTTTATTCTTATGGCTACATAATATTCTCTTCTAAGTATAGATTACTTATTGACTTATATATCATGATGGAATAAATTAATCAAATTTTTATTGAAAATAGCTAGAAAATGAGAAAAACTCTGATGTCTAGAATACTGTGCTATTTGGAAGAAAATAAACTAAGAACTTTACTAAGAAGAGATATATATGCAGTAAGCTTTGTGACAG
>PVKC010042492.1:0-11950 GCA_004027635.1 Crocidura indochinensis | reverse complement strand
TTTTTTTTTTTTTTTTTTTGGTTTTTGAGCCACACCTGGTGACGCTCAGGGGTTACTCCTGGCTATGTGCTCAGATGTCGCTCCTGGCAGGCAGGCACAGGGAACCATATGGGGAACCGGGTGATTGAACATCGGTCCGTCCTAGGTTAGCGCAGGCAAGGCAGGCACCTTACCTCCACTGCCACCGCCCGGTCCCCTACAATTAACTTCTAAAAGTATTTTCTAAAATGAATATTTATATGAGGTGAATAACTTTCAAATTAAGACAGTTAACTGGGGCTACACATTTTAAAAACTCATGCATTATATTTTTTAAATTTGATGGAGTTGATAGAAATTTAAAAAGGTTCAAGAGCAGTTAGTAATGCCTGGACTAGTGTTCTGTTGCAAACTACTTGGTCTTTGTCGAGGTTTGTCAATTTCAGTATGATGCTATTAATGCTGTTATTGGACATTCATTGTAATTCAAGAGAAACTTTTTTGTTTTGTTTTGTATTGGGTCTCTCATGATGCCACTCAGGGGTTACTCCTGGCTCTATGCTCAGAAATCGCTCCTGGCAGGCTCAGGGGACCACATGGGATGCTGGGATTCGAACCACTGACCTTCTGCATGAAAGGCAAACGCCTTACCTCTATGCTATCTCTCCAGTCCCTCAAGAGAAAAAAAAAATTGATAGTAATAAAGGATTCCTTTTTACAGGGCAAGAAAATAAGAAATCCAAAACTTTGGCACAACTAGTATATACTTAAAAAGTGGTCATGATTGGGAGATGTCTCACATTCAGGAAATGATTCACAACATAGTGCTTTTATTTTTTAAGTGAAAAAGTCAACTAAAGTAATAATAGTTAAGTTAAAGATCTTATACATCTCAGATAAAGTTCATATCTTTCTACTACAATGATGAGTGATGTTTATTGGTTAAAATAGGTTGTTTCACACTTCATTTTAAATCCCACTTCTATAATTATGATTTTACATTATTTCACCTATAATCATTTCCTCTTATTTTTTTTTGTTTGTTTTGTTTTTTGGGTCACACCCGGCAGTGCTCAGGGGTTACTCCTGGCTCCATGCTCAGAAATTGCTCCTGGCAGGCACGGGGGACCATATGGGGCACCAGGATTCGAACTGATGACCTTTTGCATGAAAGGCAAACGCCTTACCTCCATGCTATCTCCTGGGTCCATTTCCTCTTATTTTTGATTCCTTGCCTAAAGACTCATTCATGGCATACAAATGAAAGAACATCAGAGATAATTTAAAAAGCATCTGTAATTTTCACATAACAAAAATAATTTCAAAGTTTAGTTTGCAGTATTCACCATTTGATCCCAATATAATTACACCTCCCATTCTTCACAAGACAACAAATAATTCTGAAATATTCACCTCAAAAATTTGGAAATTGAGGGACAGAAGCCAACTTGAGACTCATAAGCTATTCTTGACTCTGTGATAGAGTGTTCCCTGTAAGGGGTTAAGAACCATACGATCTCTGAAAGTGTTAGATATTATACCAGGGCCTGCTACTTTACAAGGAAAAAATCTTAACTTTGGTTCTATCTATCTCTCTGGACATTGAAAGTAATTTTTTAGATATCTTGTTAACTGTTTTTTTTTTTTTTGTTTTGTTTTTTGCTTTTTTTGGGTCACACCCAGCAGTGCTCAGGGGTTACTCCTGGCTTCATGCTCAGAAACTGCTCCTGGCAGGCATGGGGATCATATGGGGCAATGGGATTTGAACCAATGACCTTTTGCATGAAAGGCAAACGTCTTACCTCCATGTTATCTCCCGGGCCCCTTGTTAACTGTTAAATAATATTATTGTATGAAACACTCAAGGATAGAATTTTTTAACTAGAAAGAAACGATCTTTCAAATTTGGAAGAATAATTAAAATAAACTCAAATTTCATGATATGATGAGCAGGAACAGGTTGACTTACTCTTTTATTCCAGGAAAATTACTTTAAAATATATTCTTAATTATTTTACTAAGGCAGTATTGACTTTATGACTATCTCTGTTAGGGTACAATTAAATATATATTAATATATTTTGCCATATTACTTTTATGCTCTCTGATTAGGGGGAAATATAATATTTATTAAATATTACATATTTATTCAAATACAACATTTTATTAATTAAATTATTAAGACCAATAGCATTTTAATAAAAATTTATTCCTTTAGTCAGGATGTGTCTTGCTCAGGGTAAGCCACGTGTTTCATCTATCTAGAGCACATATAAACCTTATGATTTATCTCAGAGGAAACAAATAAAACTGATTACATAATAAACTGATTGTTTATTATGTATAACATAATATATATAAAGATGAATTTAATCTCAGGGTGGAAGATGTTATAAGACAGACAATTAACTTGCATATTACTGGCTCAAATTTGAATTCTGGTACTTCATGTGGCCTGCAGTACCACCAGAAGTAATCACTGAACACAGAAAGAAGAGTAGCCCCAAGCAGGGGCATAGCAAATTTTCATGCCATATGTCTTTTAAAACATCTGTTCAGAAGAAAGGCTAACTTTCTTTTTCAATAATAGGTTCTTCTTTTTCCTAGTAGCAAGGGTCTTTTCTATGGAAGTCAATGCAGACCTCACTGTGATTACCTAATCCATGTTAGAATTTTGTCAGGTCTTCATAAAGTTCTTAAGATTTGATGTCATCATAACTTCCAAATTCCTATCATCTAAGATACTGTCTAAGTCCTCACCAGTCTGGCTATTTCCTTCTAAAAACTATAGTGTTCTAAATTAAATAATATTCCTATTTTGCATGAAATACAATGTATAAGAGTACTATTTTTATGTCCTGAAATTTAAATTTTTATATACATATCTATTAAGCTTGACTTTATGTTAGCATATCCCAATGATGGTTAATAAAATAATATAATCACAAAACAAACTTCTTTATTTTTACTACAAAGTTATTTTATATCTGGTAGTCAGGAATTTTTTACTAGGATTATAATTACTTTAGGAAATAAAATTAAGATTTTTTATTAATATTCCTGTACTTATATTTATCTTTCTCTCGAAATTCTTGATTCAATCAATTATTCTAATTAATAATTATTATTCTTTAGAAAGGGAAACAAGTTGTAAAAGAGGAAGCAAAATATCATGAGAAATAATATACATCTAAAGCAAAGTCACAATGATATGGTTAGGATTAATAAACAACCTCAAGTATTACTAAGGAAAGTATTTGAAGCTTTATAGCTAGTGCCAGTGGGAAGTCTATCAGAACAGTAAGGAATCAAGTTATACTCTTCAGTGTTTTTGTACATTTTTTGTTTATAATATCTGAAGGAATATTTAAAATGTATATAATAACTGTTTGTTACTTTCCATGAAAAAAAAAACTACTTGTATCTCTTCTCTTAATTAAGAAAGAAAATAGATACTAATAACACCTGGTATAGAAATAGCAGTGATTCTAGAAAGAAAACACCATGCCATGTGTAACCAAGAAATTAGAACACTGTTCAAATAAATGGAAAGCCCACTAAGCTAATTTATTCACCACAGACTCTAATAAAAAAGGTGATTCCTAAAATATTATTTGCTTTTCTCACTGTATATTGTTTCTTTTCTGTCAAAGAGGCATAATATTTCTAAAAATGAAGTAAATAATATTTAGAAGTTAGTCAATTAAGGATATTAGTAACTTCATTACTGCAAATCTACTGAGAAGTATAAATAAATTATAAATTTAGCAGGATACAGTTAAGACATATGAGACTCCAGAAGTCTAGAAAAGAAAAAAATTAGGAAGGAAAATTTATAATGTTTCCCATATATGTATATGAGACCTGTCTAGTAGTCCAGTAATATATACTTACTTAAAACTAAAAATAACAAATCTTTGTTCTAAGACCTTAGAAAAATATTTTAAATGAATATCTACCTTTGTAACAGAGTATATTGTGACTCAATTTAATCTTGATTGTGATGAATATTCATGCATATATCACATATGTATTAGATTATTTTCATATCAAAACGCTGTAATTAAAATGAGAATTATAATACTTAAGTACTACATAGTTCATGACATGATGATATGCAAGAATTTTATAGACTAATGCATTCAAGGCCAGAAAAGTACTACAGTGAGAAGTTGATTGCCTTGCATGCACTAATTTGGTTCTGAACTCTGATAGCATATATGGTCATCTAATCACAGAGCCAAGAGCACTGAGCACATCTGGGTGTGGCCCAAAAGAGCAACAACAAAAACAAAGCAGTCTATATTCTCCTTGTAATGCAAGCGTTGCTTTATTAAACAATAAATAAAACTTTAACAATTGCACCTCGAGGATACATAGTCATCGTGACCCCTAAACAAACAAAAAGCACTGCCTTCTATTTATATATGTGCTTTTTCTTTTTGGAGGGATCTAGACTAAATTTTTAACTTAGCCCAATGTGAGCTTAATAAAATTTTAGAAGCAGCTCAATACCAGTGTTTTAACTTCAACTCTGAGACATATACATCCAGAAATCTAATATTAATCCAATAATTAATCTGTGAATTATATTCATTAAATCAATTGTTTTATACCTGCTGAGTCAGGCGATCTTGATTTACTAGGATATTGTAGTCAATCAAATTGAATATAACATCTCTACAACTGTCATTGTAAGCATCTCTACAACACCAAGCTTGAATCTCTGAGAAAATCCCAGAAACTTATTGGGTGTAAGATAATAATGATGATGTAAATGCTATATATATATAGGAAGAAACTATTTGAGAATATTATTATGTTAAAACAATCAAGGTTGAAAAATAGTCATTACTGATCTGCTAGGGTAAAATAACATATAATCTTTAAAAAAAAGCAGAGGTTTTTTTTTTTTTTTGTAATTTGTATTTTGGAGGTGAATTGCCTTTTAGGTCATCTCCTTGGGTGCAGAAATACTAGGATCAAGGGGACCATAGGTGATATCATGGATCAAATCCTGGTCTGGAGTGTGCAAAGCAAGTGCTTTAACTTCTGTACTATATCTCAGGCAATAAGAAGTTTTACACATATTTATACACTCACACACATTCTTACTCACACACAGCAAAAACTGTATAAAGGAGGAAGTCACACACTCAGGAAGATTAGCAGTAACCAAAAGTTCAAAAAGGAGAATTGATATTGTGACTAGGCAGCTTGATTTTCACCTAATGATTCTGTTATTAGACTCTTACAAAAACTTTAAGAGAATAAATTGTCATTTACTGAAGTCACCAAGTTTGAGAAGATTTGTTATAATGTCACTAGGAAACTGCATAATTCCCATTACAGGTTTCAAAACTAGTTAAATTGATTTTTTCCACTCTAGCAGACATGTATTCCTCTTTTCTCTCCTGTCATCCCTTTCCAAGTAATTTTTCTTTAAATAAAAGCTTACTTTTAAAAAATAAATAAGCTACATGATAAATTCTAATGTTTAAGCAAACTTACTCAAAAGAAAATAAGGTCTTGCTATATATTATTCTCAGGATATATTCATTAAATTCATAAATGTTCAAATTAACTACCCAATAACTAAACATCACATCTTGGCATATAAATGCATAAAAATGAATTTACATGCAAGCTACATAAATTAAAAGGGTTTAAATAGTTTATATCATACTTACTCTTTGCATAAGGCATTCAATAGGTTGTTCCACTTAATATATTAGTGAGGACAATCGATTCTCTAATGGCTATTTTACTTGTGCATTTTCATGTTATCCTTGTTGAGTTTCCCCAGGGTATAATATGCGTTTGTAATAATAAACTTCTCAACATACCAAGCATATTTCTACACTATAAATTTTCTCCTTACATTTCAATATTTCATATACTTAAAATATTACACAAATTAATATTTCAAAATAGTTAGCTTGGGTGTGTGGCAGGTTTGTTAGCAACAAAAACAAGAATTAAATGCACAATATAAACATTGACAATATGTTTTGTATTATAAACTCACATGCAAATAAAATACATTCTTATATTTATTAAAGAAATATTCCTCATTGTGATTACTTTTAAATCAATTTTGTATGAGATAATATATTATTCTTCAGTGATAAATATAGAAAATAGAAGAACTTGAAGTGATAAATTCTTATATCTCAATCATAGTGCAAATATTTACATGTGTATACTATTGCCTTTTTTATACTCAATAGATTATTTATGTGCATACAAATTCAATATGAAAGAGGAGATACCTCCAAGATAGATCTACAAATCATTTTTCACTCAATTTCAGGGTATTTGAAGAGGATACAGAATAATTTCCCTTTTAATGCTAAGTGCACATGTTGGAACTCACTGTGTCACTTCTTAATATGTATATAAAAAGTGTATTTTAAAATTATTGTTGCTTTTCTTCTTCTTGCCCTAAAGTTAATGAGAAAGTTGGCAAAAGTACTATCCAAATTGAACTTCTGGCACAAAGGAAAATTTTTAGGATTTTTATATAACTCTTTTCTTAATTGTAAAATACACATAATTCTCAGAAAAGATGGATAGGATTTGAAGTTTGTTGCTAGGATGAATGTATACTAAATGGGTATTTATTATCAAAAATGATTTATGACATGTACTCAGTCCAAATAAATGTAGGGAACACTACAGGAGGTATTGTCTTGTAAGGCATTACAAAAAGACTTCTTTCTTTCATTAACTTCCACTTTTGGTTGTCATGGAAGCCAGTGACAACCATACATTTTGGAAATTATCACCATCTGCCCACACCCCCTTCTAAGGTTACACAGAAGCTCAATTGGTCAGCCAAGCTTAATTAAAAAAATGGATAAGCAAATTCAATGGTTTTTATTTTAATTATAGATATTTTCCTAATATTAGATTATGAAAAATATTTTAATATAAACATAATATGTTTTTTTAAAAGATAGGTATTTAGAGAAAACATTGTTGAACTCTAATATTTAATGATTAAAAATGAATTTATGCCAGAGTGAGTGATAGAACAGTGGTAAGACCTGACCCTTGCAAGCTGCCGAACAGGACCTACCCGGTTCAATCCCAGGTATCCCATATGGTTCACTGAACCAGCCAACAATGATTTCTGAGCACAGAGCCAGAAGTAACACCTGAATGCTGCTGGGTGTGGCCCAAACACCGCCCCCACAAAAAAATAAACTTAATATTTGTCAAAACTTCTCATCTTTCTGCAGAAAATGTTTTGACCAGTTCAAGAAGAATTGACATATTTTAATCTCTTCAAATGATATAATGGAATAAAAAAGCAGTATAGGTCAATAGTTATAAAAAAATCATCAATTTTAATTTTAGAAATAATTGAATATTTAAATAATTGTGTTTCTTTCTCCATCTTTTTCTTAGATGTTTGTTGTGCTTTTTGAGAAACAGGTCTAAAAGATATTAACATAAATATAGACTCTATTTTGCTAGTATTTTTTTTGTTGTTATTATCGTTTATTTGTTTTGGGTATGAGTAATCAAATTAGGGGCTTCCTCACATGCATTGTAAGTTGTCTAATACAAGTGGTATTATATGAATAGACAACTTGTAATGTGTGTGATGAGACTGCTGGTTCAATTGCTGTTACTGCTTATAATACAACTTAGCTTCAAATCATATTTTTTAAATTTCTAATGTAATAGATCAAAATTAGCATAATTCTGCTTTTTAAGTGGGGAGGAGGGAGATTTGGGACAATGGTGATTGGAACATTGCACTGGTGATGGGTGGTGTTCTTTACATGACTGAAAACCAAACACAATCATGTATGTAATCAAGGTGTTTAAATAAAATATATTAATTAAAAATTATTGATTTCATTCTTCTGTATTTTACTTTTATATTGAAAAAAATAGCATAAACTACAACTCTCCTTGCTCAGGGCTCGGGAATAATATGTAAGGACCAATGTTAGAATATGTTAACAAAAATGTAATAAGATCTAGATGAGGCCCTATCACAGCTTGCCTGTCGCCTCATTTCTGCAAGTAGTAAACCTCCAGAACCCCAGTGAGAAGCATTGACTCCTCAGGACCTAGCACTGAATCTTTGCCCTTTTACTATAGCTTGGAATGGTCCCCAGGCTGTTTACTGCTTTGGAAATCCCCAAAAAAATCAACCTCAAATTTAATTCAATAGTATTGAGTGACAGAAGGTTGTTAAAGATGAATAAACTTCAGTTATTGTTATACAAAGAAAGATATAGGAGCTGATGACACAGGCAAGGAACTTGTCTTGTATACAACAAGATCTCCAATTAAATGGAACCCCCAAGTAACAAGTAGTACATGGAATGATCCCTGAGCTAAGAATCGAAAGAAAAGTTCACAAATCACTTGGATATGGCTAGAAACTCTAAAACAAAATAAGTAAATTGCAGCCAGAGCGATAGAAAAAGAGCTAGGTTGATTACCATGCACATGCTGATCAGAATTTGATCTCCAAGCAAAACAAGAATGATCCCTGAATTCAGAGTGAAGAATAAGTCCTGAGCACAGACAGTGTGGCCCAAAAACTAGCTATGTAATTAAATAAATATCCATTAAGAAAGCCATGATTTCAGGGCCAAAGTGATAGCATAGTGGATGTTTGCCATGTGCATGGCCAACTCAGGTTTGATCCTGGACATACCATAAGGTTACCCAAACTTCCAAGGGTAATTTCTGAATGCAGAACCAGGAGTAAACCCTGAGCATCATCTGTGTGGCCATATAGCAAAACAAAACAAATAAATAATAAAAAGTCATGCTTTCATGGAACCTCCAATATATATGCAATGTGAATTCAGAAAACTATACTTAAATTACAGTACAAGTAAATAAAGTCAAAAGAAAATAAATGCGGAGAGGTGAGGGAGATACTCAAAGGGCTGGGCACAGTCTTTTGCATGTAAGGAACCCTCTTTTTTTGTTGTTCTTTTTTGTTTTTTTTTGTTTGTTTGTTTTTGGGTCACACCCGGCAGTGCTCAGGAGTTACTCCTGGCTCCATGCTCAGAAATTGCTCCTGGCAGGCACGGGGACCATATGGGGCACCGGGATTCGAACCAATGACCTTTTGCATGAAAGGCAAACGCCTTACCTCCATGCTATCTCCCGGGCCCCAGGAACCCTCTTTTGATATCTGGTGCCACTTGATCTTTCTAGTACTGAAGCTAAGACATCCCAAACACTGAGCCTTAAGCACAAGGGGTTTAGTCAAAAGCAAAAACAAAACAAAACAAAACAAATTAAAACAAAATAAAAACAAGGAACACTCAGAAGAGAAAACTAAGACATTTTTATTCTCTTCCCAACTTGGAAAATCACTGCTCTGGTTTAAGTTTTGTTACAGAATAATTATATGTATAAATGTAAATATATGCAATAAATAGACAATGAAATAAAGCATGTACTGGTATATGTGTAAAAATGATTATTCAACTTATTAAGATAGTAGCAAATAAAAGTATTATTTTAAAAAATGTTTTCCATGTACTATACTTAAAAGGTTCATTGTTGTATAAAGACTATAAAGTTGGGAAATTTTGTGTCTACATATCCTAATTTTTATTTCTGTAACAGACCTTCAGACCAATTGCATAATCTAGAAAAGTTTAAAGATAATCCTACTAAAAGTATTTATTCTCTTTGTTTTTTTTATTTCATTACTTAAATAGAATGAGAAAAATCTTAGGTTTGGAAAACCATTGACTATCCCACCATATTAACCTTGGAAAAGTCACTAATTTTCCCTGTGGTTTGGCTCTGTAATAAAAAAAAAAAAAGAATAATTATGTGCTGCCTTGTATTGCTGAGAGGAACAATTAAAAGAGATTCTTGTTTTTACAATTAATTATCTACTATTTTTAATAAACAAATGTCAACCATTCTGCAATTTTGAAGTCTGAGCAGTAGCATCTAAGTGTACACAGAGCACAATTGATCAGAATAAATATCTGTAAAAACATAAATGTACATAAAAGAAATAGCATTGGATCTTTTTATTATATTTTCAGAATAAATATGTAGCCCTCTTACCTGTTGGTGGGATTATCCCAGGAGACATGAGGCCAGGGACAGAATGTGGCATGATATGAGAGTTCTCAGGGGAGGTGACACTTTGAGTCCTCTTAGGAGGTCTTCCAGGCCTAGAACTGAAACAAATAAACAAAAAAATTTTTACAATTAAGCTGTTGTCTTACACATCATTTCAAAGTTGTTTCAAGTGGTAACATGGACTGTAAATAAATTTGTTTCAAGGACGGTTGCTTTTGCAGTTAGATGTAATAGACTTCCATCACTAATTAGATTACATGCTGAATTCATTTTCCTCATTGAAGATCAGCCACTCTGATGCATAATTCATAGTCTGCACCTCGTTACCTGCTTCTTCATATTAATATCTATACACAGTTTGAATTGCCTCGTTTGCATATGCTAAAGTTCTGCATGCAGCCTTCAGCACGAAAATTATGCACTAACTTGTAATAATTATTACAGTCAGCCTGCTATTGATTTATGAGACTTTTAAAAACCAAATATGTGTAGTACTTGTAATGAATGATATTTTAAGGTTCTTCAGGAAATTAAAAGGCAATGGCTGCCTAAGGAAATGTTCTGCTTGTTTGATTTAATACTACAGTTAGCTGGGAGGTGGAATGAAAGAGTGATTCAGACCTATAGCACATTTTTCGATGATATGTTTTATTACTTCGCACTGCTAGCCTGATATCTGGATGATAAATGACAATACATATCTAATGTGTGAAAAGGTCTTGCAATTTCTTTATTTTTTGTCATTTAAAAGATAAGTCAAGTTATCATTTAACCCTTATTCTATTTAAATGTACAGCCCCGCTAGGTTGTTTTACTTTGGACGTATTAAAATCAACTGAAAATATTTTATTTTGTATATCAGCAGTGTAAAAATTCCACTACAGTATCTTATAACTGCCTCTAGGATAAATTAAAAAACACTATGTTAATGATACCTGCCCTTTATATATCTAGTTCATAAAATTAACTGTTAAAATTATAAAAACAAAAAGGTAGAGGTATATACAATTTCCAGCTCTATCAGAATAACATGAAGAACAATACTGCAATTCTTGAAACAGATATACATAGCAGTCTCAATTTCTGTCTCTGTGTTATGAATATGATTTTATAAAATCCTTTCCCCAACATTTATCTAGCCATTATGCAGAACATATATAAAAAGTCCTTTATAAGCTAGCATTTTCATGTTGTCTCTGTTGAGATCTTTGCCTCAACAGAAGAGTCATACATATCACCTCTATTTAGTATAACTAGCATGTGTAATATATGTGGCTATTTAATTATTATTAATAACTAGTCATTAATAAGTATTAAGCACTGGCTCTTTTCAAAGAATGCACTATGAAGGTTAATTTGGACAAATGGGTTCATAGTCATTAGAAGCTTATCCTCATGCCAAGGGAAGCAAATGTGAAGCCTAAGTAACTGGTTAAAACACTTATAGAAAAGGTTGCAATTTGCAGTTTTTAGAAATTAGACTGGAAGACTATACTATCATGTATGAAAAGGAAGCTAAAATCCTTATGTTTTGTTTTGTTTAAAATCCTTAAACATAAGAAATTAGGAAAAAGCAAGAGAGGAATGGAAAATAAAACTTAGATTGTTTCAAATAGTTGAAATTACTCAAATGGAAAGAGTTAGAAATATTGAGACTATAAATGGAGATATAAAAATGAGGAGACACTTCGTGCATTGCCCTTTAATTACGAGGTGAGACTGGAGAATGTTCCACATCCTGACTTCAATGCAGCATATGCAGATTCAAGGATCTTTGGTACAGAAAAGTGATACCAACAACACAGACTGTGTAAAAAATAAGTGTGTTGGCACTACAATGTACTAGACTGGACTATCTAGCTTGTCTGGACCTAGAGTTGGTCTT
>PVKC010042491.1:0-11951 GCA_004027635.1 Crocidura indochinensis | reverse complement strand
ACTAAAGGCATCTTTAAGAAGGAAACAGTACTCACCAAACAAGTGGAAGCAGAAATAAACAGATGGAACTATTTTAAGCTGAGAAGCTTATGCACCTCAAAGGAAATAATGACTAGGATAAGAAAGCACCACAGAATGGAAGAAACTATTCACCCAACACCCATCAGATACAATGCAAATATCAAAAATATACAAGGTACTGACAGAATTTGACAAGGAAAAATAAAAATGGAGAGAAGAAATGAACTGACACTTTCTCAAAGAAGAAATACAAATGGTAAAAAGATACATGAAAAAAATGTTCCACATCACTAATCATCAGGGAGAAGCAAATCAAAACAATGATGAGGTACCATCATACACCACAGAGACTGGCACACATCACAAAAAATAAGAACAAACAGTGCTGGTGATGATGTGGAGAGAAAGGAACTCTCATTCACTGGTGGTGTGAATGCTGTGTAGTTCAGCCTTTATGGAAAAAATATTGAGATTCATCATAAAATTGAAAATTGAGCTCCTATATGATTCAGCTATAGTATTCCTAGGCATATACCTTAGGAACACAAAAATACAATTCAAAAATCCCTTTCTTACACCTATATTCATTGTAGCACTCTTTACAATAGGCAGACTCTGGAAACAAACGAGATGCCTTTCAAGGAAGAATAGCTGATGAAACTGTGGTACATATACAAAATGGAATATTATACATCACTCAGGAGAGATAAAGTCATGAACCTTTGTTATATGTGGATGTACGTGGAATCTATTATACTTAGCAAAGTAAGTTAAAGGGAAAGAGATAGACACAGAATAGTCTCACTCATCTATGAATTTAAAAAAATTAAAGACATTACTGTAATAATCCCAGAGACAATAAAGTTAAGGGCCAGAAGGACTGCCTCACAATATGACGCTCCCTATAAAGAGTGGTGAATGATGCTAGGGAAATACAGTGTTAAACAATGAGAGATGTACAATAAATACAAGTAGTAGTGGTGGGAGGGGTAGGAATGAGAGATGTACAATAAATACAAGTAGGAGTGGTGGGAGGGGTAGGAATGAGGGCATTGATGGTAGGAAGGTTGCACTAGTGAAGGGGGATATTCTGTTCATGACTAAAATCATGCTTGTAATTATGGTCCTTAAATAAATATTTTATTAAAAAACAGAATATAACAAGATTCTTAAATACTAGAACAAAAAGAATAAAAGATAATGCATGGAGATGCTACCTTGGTGTCTGTTCTACACTGGTAGATGGAAGTGAAATAAGAAATGCTAAAATGTGAGTGGGAAGACAGCTGATGTTAGACAGAGAAGCTTTACAGTACTGTTCCTCAAAGTATGTATGGTAGGTTCTTTGACTCTGCTGGATAATCACCATTATGGCTTCCTCTAGATGAACTGAGTGTGCAGTTCCCATCACCAGAACACTGGTGTAAATGTCCCCTGTTCTGAAGGTGGCAGAGGGACAGAAGCATAGTACAGAAGGCTGGAGAGAAACGGGAAGTAAAAGGGAGAGAGCTGGAGACTGTGAGCAGCATCCCAGATGCTGATGCCCACTGCCTTTCTTCTACCAAAGATGTTTTGTGCAAGGTTGTCCTCCCAACCTATAGCAGTTTATTGAGGTCACTGTCAGGGTATAAGCCTAAGAGAAAGTCCAATTGAAGTGGGGCCAACATCAAGTAGATGAGCGGGTCCCCCCCCCACCCAAATTCCTACCCATGTCTTGAAGGCCGTTCTATCCCAGAGGACCTCAGCATCCTACCTCAGAAGGTAAAGATGGAAGTGAAGATGGAGGAGAAGATAGAAGATCCAAGCTGAGTCAAAGCCGAACTGAGAAGCTGCTTCCAGGACCTCCTGCAACTTTCTACTAGGTTAATCTCTTATCCTATTTGCTTCAGTAACTATAATGCTGGTTAAACTGTGTCCTCTAGATGTATAGGTACTAAAGCTACTGTTTTGTTCTATGCCCCACTGCAAACAGAAAATCTGGTATCCAACTTTAGTCTTATAATATTAGTTTGCACAGTATCAGGGAAATGCATAATGTTGTTAGATTTTTCAGTTTTCAGCTTCCTTAATGAATGTTTCTCAATTGCAGTGATGCTTGATTGTGTAAATTAAGTAGTAAGTTATTCTCAAATTATGTCAGTTAAATTGTTCTAATATTTTTGGGGCCAGCGAGGTAGCGCTAGAGGTAAGGTGTCTGCCTTGCAAGCGCTAACCAAGGAAGGACAGCGGTTCCATCACCCAGCGTCCCATATGGTCCCCCCAAGTCAGGGGCAATTTCTGAGCACTTAGCCAGGAGTAACCCTTGAGCATCAAATGGGTGTAGCAAAAAAAATGTTCTAATATTTTTGTCCACAAAAGTAGATGAAAGAGGAATTTGCATAGTATAGACTCAGTATAGTGTTGACAATAAAGGTTTAGCAAACTTATTTTAAAACTGTATATATATCTGCAGAAATGTTTTTATTATTTTATTTAGAGAAGATTATGGATAAGAAATGTGTATGCTAAGACTCATATTACAGTGCTTTGTGTAAGAATGTATAAAATTTGTTTTCAAATTAAGTGTATCTGAAGAAAGGTTGTATGCTTATGTTTATGTTTAGAGAAGCCTATGAAAAATGTGATATGGATCAGACAAAGATTTGGATAAAGTTGATTGTTTTGAGAATATATATACATAACCTAACCTTTGACAGTTTTACAGCCAAATTTTACTGTGCTTATGCAAAATAGCAACTACTTTTATAGGTTCTGATCTGGGGTCCCCACCTTTTGTGAAGAACAGTAGAATAAAACTTTTGTAGCCTTTCTAAATTTTTGTTTGTGTGTTTTAAACAGAAAGAGTGGAATTGTAAGATGACACCCGGCTATTAATTCTAGCCCTTCTCACATATCCCTTCAATATGTAAAAACCCACCTGAATGACATTTTTAATCATAATTTATTTATTTATTTTTAACATATCTTTTTTTAAACACCTTGATTACAAACATGATTGTAGTTGGGTTTCAGTCATATAATGAACACCCACCTTTACCAGTGCAACATTCCTATCCAATGCCTAAATGACTTTACCCTATCCCAGCTAGTTAGAGTTGTTCTGGAAGAATAAAAAAAGGCAATTTTGACTTGGTGCACTTAGAAATACCTTGAGGCAAGAAGCAAACTAACTCCATGATTCTTCCTCACTGACTAGATTTAATAGTACTTTACAGCGACCATGCCTGCATCAGATCTATCTGCCAGTGGGTAGAAAATGGCATGTGGTGATTAACTTCACAACGTGGGGATTTAGTTTACACCCAGAGTTACTTGTAATTGTGTGAATGTGAGTCTAAGTGAGAATTAGGTTGCCATTTAGTGCTATCACATGTGTAGCTTGATAGATTCACTACCATAATCATGAAACATAGAAGTTCTAGAAGTATCAGGATTACTCTGTCACATTTAGTAACTGCCTTTAGTTACTACTCTTTCTTTATTCTATAGACATAAATTTGTTTCCATTTCCACTTTTTTTTCATTTCAACATAGCTAGTTATAAATATTTTAATTTTTTTGGTCTACATTCACAGTGCTCAAGGTATCTCCTGGCTCTGAGCTCAATATCACTCCTGATGAGAACCAGGGGGATCACCTGTGGTGCCAGGGATTGAAAAGCTCAAACTGGTATCAACTATATTTTCTCTCTGATCTTTAGGAATATTTTCTTTTATGTGTTATCAATATCAAGCAATATATCCAAGTCATTGCATATGTAGTCTAATTTTTTTTATCCCAGGTTGTATTCCTTGATATGGATGCAACATAATTGTTTAACCATTCACCTATATTTCCTTCCAGTGTGGTAACAGTATGAATAAAACCATAGCCATATTTTTTTCTGTAAACAAATTTTATTTCTTTGGGATAAAAACCCAATAAGAGCAATTGATGGAATCTATAGTAGTAATATTTTTAGTATTATAAGAACTTATCAAATGGTATTCCAGAGTGACAGAACCACTTTAAATTCCTACTAGCAATGTATGAATGATTCACCTTTCAAAATCTTTGACAGAATTTTTTTGTTTTCTAATTTTCTCCACTTGATGGGAGTGCAGCATTCTTTTGTATACTCATTTTATTTTATTTTATTTTATTTTTGTTTGTTTTGGGGCCACACCCATTGATGCTCAGTGGTTACTCCTGGTTATGCACTCAGAAATCGCTCCTGACTGGGGAGAACAATATAGGACTCCAGAGATCAAACCTTGGTTCGTTCTAGGCTAGCGCTTGCAAGGAAGACACCTTACCTCTAGCACCACCACTCTGGCCCCTTGTATGGTCATTTTAAATTTGCATTTCTCTGATGGCTAATGATAGTGAGTATTTTTATTTATTTATTTTTGCCATCTGTGTTTCCTTCAGTGAAATAGTCATGTGCTTCTTTCACCAAATTTCTATTTTATGTTGTTTTCACCTCTACTGTTGAGTGATATTGGAGGCAAGGGTGTTTATTGTTCCATCCTTCCAGACTGGGAGACAGGATGTTCTTGGATCCTCTTTTACGTTCTGCCCACTGCATCCATGTTTCTGGAGGTGGTACACATGGTTCTGGGGGTTGCCTTGGACACAGGCAACACATCTTCCTGGCTCAGCTGTTGCCACAGCTCTGTTAGTTTTCTCTTCCAGCTGATATATATATATATATATATATATACATATATATATAAATATATATATATATATTGCCATGGTGGTGGTGGTACAGTTAGAACCTGAAGGAGTAAAGTCTCCTCATACTGCACATTCTGCATTGTTTTATCATCCGGTTAGTTGCAATGTTCACCTGAATATCTATTGACACAAAGGCAGTCTGAGGCGAGGAAGAAGAAAACACTATACACAGATGCTACTTTTGGTGATGCTGCACATGAATCCCTTTTGCCATTTGTGTCAATCTTATCAGATGTTATTAAAGGCTCCTTTTCATTCTGGAGGAAAAGGAGCACATGGATCTGCCTCTGTGTTAAACTCAGGACAGGAAACATAAGGTCTGTGTAGTCTTCTGTTTGGGTGATTACTGTGATGTCTTTCCATTCCTACTCCGTTCCCTGTAAACCTTGCCTTCTAAACATCATTCAGATTTTTGGGCCTCCATCAACTCACACAGCCTTCGCAAAGTTTAAAGATTTTTTTTATCATCTTTTTTTGTTTATCATCTTGTCTGGACTGAAATCCCAGCATTACTTTCAAATAGGCGATTTAATGTATAAATCATTAATCTAGAAAGTTGCAAAAAATGTAGAAGGAGGTTCTTAGACTCTACCCAGCTTATTATTAATATTGACATAATTGTCAACTATAGAATATTCTCAATATCATGAACTGAATCTCGACATAAACCTGTAATTACTTAGATTGTTACTAATTGAACATGCATTCGTCCCCTTTCAGTGTTGTGTGTGTTTGTCTCTGTGAGTAGAACTCTATGTAGTTTTTACCTCACATGTTATGTGTATGTATCAGTACAACCAAGGTACTGAGTTTTTTCATAATTTCAAGAATCATCAGCACAAGTGTCTGTAAAGAATCCATCCCTTTTAGATATACATGAATCTCTCCTCTCCAAATCCTGACTCTTGACTATTTGTAACATGTTTTCTATTTCTGTAATCATGCCCTTTCAGATATGTGAAAAAAGAGAACCATGAAAAAATATTTATGTCTTTCTGAGATTTATAATTTTATTAAGCAATTTCCTTAAAATATACTCAATTTACTGTTTGGAGAAATACTGTATTTTTAATCATTGAGTAGTAGTATCTCAGTATAAATAAGTCACTAGAAAAAATGTTTGCTCATTTGAAGTTTTTTTTTTTGCTTGATTTTGGAGGGGATATTTAGGGGTAGGGCATAACTAATAGTGCCCACAGACTATAACAAGATCTAAGTTATGGATTACTCCAATCATGTTTAGTGGACCAAGTGGTACCAAAATTTGACCTAGGATTGGTGGTGTGCAATGCAAAGCAATTAGCGTTTTTCCTCTATTATTTCTGAGGCATCATTTCCAACAACATAAAGATCGTAATCAGGACTTGCACACAAATTATTAAGGAAAATAAGTTTTGATTTCTCTGTGATGTTCTAAATTTCATATATATATATATATATATATATTTTTTAGTGTTAAGTCAAAGTCTAAGCTATTTTCCAGAGAGGTTTTACCATTTTACACTCTTATTTGTGATTAATTATTTTGTTTCTTTTGTTACTTTGCCAGCATTTGGTGTTATTGCCATTTTTCCTAGCTTTCAGACATATATACACATATATATTATATATAATTTTGTTTATTTATTTGTAATGGCTAATGCTTTTATCTGTTACCTTTTTGTATTTATTTATGTATTGCTATCTTGCCTTCTTTGTTATATATTGAACTTTGGTTTTTCTGTGATATGCATTTCTGGTGAGTATTGTTAGTGAAACCAAGCTAAATAAAACACAATACGTAATCTCAAAGGTTAGTTAACCTCACTTAGTTTTAGATTAAAAAATATAATTTTCTTATTGTGGTCTGAGGGAGTTGCAGTCTTTAGTATGCTCTGTATATATGATGCAAAATAGAATGGCATAGGAAGATATTTAACAGTAATTGTCCCCATCAGATTTACCTTACAGTAATGTTTTGAACTCATGTTTATATACACATTAATATGCATGAGGATGGATGAAATTTTTAATGGTCTTGTCAAGCTAATTCTCCATAGGAATAATTTACTTTGGTCAGAACATAGTGCTGGAGGAATCTATTAAAATGTTTCTAATAATATATTATGCTAGATATGGTAGATAGTAAAAATCTATCACTGAATTTTATACTCTTGTGTTCAATGTAAAAAACATTAATAAAAAAGTAGGAAATTGGCAAGCGTTTCTTTTACCATGATTACCTTTCCTTCATACTTTCTACAATATTTACAAAGTAGTAGCAACTTAGGAAAAATCCGCATACCAATAACCACGATTCTTTCATTCCTAAAACTAAGTTTCGGATGCAACTTATTTTATTTTTAAGAAATATGTAACTTTCAATTATCCTAAAATTTAAAAAATATGTCTATAATAAAGCCATTCTAAATTAAATTTAGCAGTTACATTGGCTCTTGGTGCCATTAATAAAATGTGTAAACTATATGCAATCAACTCATAAATCCTTTAAATTCAAACACTGATCCATTTTCTTACAACTAAATAGAGCAGTAGCAGCAGTGCTGTTAACATATTAAAATAATTTACACATGAATAATTAATAGATTAAGTTGCCATTGTACAACCATTCTATGAAATGATGAAATGAAAAAATTAAATTATGTTTTTATTTTCTATGAAAACTAATTACATTTTTCCATCGAAGAAACAAGAATAATATTTAAATCAAGGAAACATAAAAGATAAAAATGTTGATCATAAACAGGAGCAGATATGGTTAATAAATTAGCTGATTTCATTAAAATTGATGAAGAAAGAAAACAGAAGAAAAGGCAGTACAAGAAAGTAAATAGAAAAGAATATGACAAAGGGTTACTTAGTACGCCAAAATTTTTAATTGAAACACTAATTATGGTATATTTATTTCTCTAAAATTTTTGACTGTATAATATATTAGCAAGTAAACCATATTTTTGAATAAAATCCTGATATTATTGGCCAATATATATGTGTGTATATATATATATATAATATGGAATACTTCATGAATTTGCGTGTCATCCTTGTGCAGAGGCCATGGGCACAATTGTTTTAAAACAGATAATTAAGGGTAGAAATTGATCCTCTGGCCTATTCTTTCTCTTTGTGTTGTACAATTAAGTTGTACTTTTCCAGAAGCAATAGCTGATGATGACTTTAATTTTAGCTCATGGAAAGAAAATAAATAACATAGAATATTCTTCTTAAAAAATTAAGCTCTCTTTCTTTCTCTTATCTCCATCCTATGTTCAGAAAACATAAATTAAACACTGCAGTATATCAAACACCATGATGAGCCTTGGGTGAAAGATACAGTGACTGAGATCAATGACATTCTCTCTAATATCATCCTACTTTCTCCTTAAATGAATGACACTTCCCACCCCATCTAATTTATAGTGAGACTAAGGCTTTAGGTTTATTTGACTTTTTGGATACAACAAAAATAATAAAAAAAGAAGTATTTGATTTTCTATTTGCCTAGAAGAGTATGCACAAGAATATTAATAGCCAATCTGTGTTTTAAAATTATGCTATTTTTAGCAATTGGGAAGAATTTCTGATAAGAAAAAATCCCATTCTATGTTTTTTTTAACGATTGTATGCACCTGAGTTTCGTTATATATTATCTAAAAGTATGTGTATTTTCAGAGCATTTCAGCTGATAACAGATCCATTCTCAGAGCGGTTTCTGAAAGCAATGGTATAAGAAAATAGGTAAGTTATTGTAAGTCACTCTAAGTGCAGTGGGACTATCAAAGCAGAATGCTGGGAGAATGTTTTAGAAAAAGACTGATGCTGGGAAATTAAACACCTTAAATGTTTCTGACTATTGGTTGAAAAGTGTGATCAATTCACTTTAAAACTTCAAAGACTCTACTGGGGGAACTGTGGACTAAGGGGACTCTTTTGCTGTGCTGCTGTCTTTTCTGAATTCTTGGAGCTCTCCCCAAACCAGAGCCCTGGGAAGTGAATCCAGAGGTCGCTGCAAGCTGGGGCTGCCAGCTGAGTAATGAGTGAGTAAGATCTGGCTGGCTGAGCAGATTCCCAATTGGAGAGCTGGTGGCTTCTCCTACGGGAGACTCCGCCCTACTGCACTCTACTGGGGGAACTGTGGACTGAGGGGACTCTTTTTCTGTGCTGCTGTCTTTTCTGAATTCTTGGAGCCCCAGAAGAGCGTGGCTGCTCCGCTTCGTTTCGCGGCCGCACACTCTTTCTAACCAATAAACCCCATCACAACACGCAGGAAAAACCACACTACTGGCGTGACAATGCGGAAAGATCATAGGCAAACACTAGGCAAAGAGAATGAGGATGATGGTTTGGATGATCTTAAAAATCACAACCCTCTGTTTAACCTCTCAGATAAGGAGCTTAAAATAGAAATATGGAATATGTTTGTAAAACTCCAAGAAAGCATAGATAGATCAGAACAGAACACAAAGACAGTACTCAAAAAACTCCAAACTGAAATAGCAGGCCTGTAAAACACGGTAACTCAACTGAAAACCTCAGTGTATGCCCTCGACACCAGGGTATCAGCAGCTGAAGAGAGAATCGGAGTACTAGAAGATGTGATGCACAAAAACTCAACACAGCAGAAGAAATGGGAAAAGAAACTTATTACAAACGATTGGGCAATGGAAAAAGTACTCAAGGAATGTGAACAGATGAAAATTGAAGTCTTTGATAAACCCAAAAGAAACAACATAAGAATCATTGGAGTTCCAGAGACTCAAGTAGAAGATCACCACGAAGAATCAACTGTCAAAGACATCATCAAAGAGACAATACCAGAGTTAATGACTACATGCAATCAAATCCTGCATACCCGAAGAGTACCAGCCAAAAGAGACCCAAAGAAAAACACCCCCAGACACATCATTGTTACAATGACAAATCCTACAGACAGAGATAGAATACTGAATGCAGTAAGATCAAAAAGGGAAATTATATTCAAAGAAGCATACCTGAGATTTACAGCAGACATGTCACCAGAAACTCTCAAGGCCAGAAGACAGTGGTGGGACATTGTGACAAGATTGAAAGAAATGAATGCCTCACCAAGAATATTGCACCCAGCCAGACTCACATTCAGGTTTGAAGGAAGTATACATAGCTTCATGTATAAACAGCAGCTTAAAAACTTCACCGAAGATTACCCAGCCTTAAAGGAAAAACTGACAGGTCTACTCTAAGACAAGAGAGACCAACAAACACAGCACACTTATCGATAAAGATGACATCAAACCCTATAACAATCATCTCCCTCAATGTTAATGAACTTAATTCACCAATTAAAAGACACAGAGTGGCAAAGTGGGTGAAAAAGTTAAAACCAACCTTATGCTGCCTGCAGGAAACCCATTTGAATAGGCAGAGCAAACATAGACTCAGGATTAAGGGCTGGAGGAAGGTCATAGAAGTGAACAATACCTCCAAAAAAGCTGGGGTGGCCATATTTGTATCTAATCACGTCAATTTTATACTCAGAAAAGTGGTAAGAGACAAAGATGGTCATTATGTTTTAATTAAGGGATATGTGCAACAGGAAGAAATCAGACTATTAAACATATATACACCCAATGAGAAACCAGCAAATTATCTAATACAGTTACTGACAAATTTGAAAGAAAAAATCAATGATACCACAATAATTATGGGAGACTTTAACACGGCCCTATCAACACTTGATAGGTCAACCAGAATGAAACCCAACAAAAACATACTGGTCCTGAAAGGAGAAATGGAAGAAAGAGGACTAGTAGATGTTTATAGGACACTTCATCCAAAAAAACCTGAATACACATTCTTCTCCAATGTACATGGGTCATTCTCCAGGATAGACTATATGCTGATAATAAAACTAACCTCCATAAAATCAAGAGGATAGAAATCTTGCAAGCTACCTTTGCCGACCACAAGGCTCTGAAATTGGAGGTGAACTACAAAGCCACACAGAAGAAAAATATTATCAGCTGGAAATTAAACACCATGCTACTGAACAGCCAGTGGGTCCGAGATCAAATCAAAACGGAAATCAAAACTTTCCTGGAAACAAATGATAATGAAGACACCACTACCCAGAATCTATGGGACACAGCAAAAGCAGTCCTGAGAGGACAATTTATAGCTCTACAAGCACACATCAGGAAGGAAGAAGGGGCTTACCTGAATAACCTAATGACACAGCTCAAAAAGTTAGAACATGACCAATAAAAGGAACCAAAAATAGGGAGACAGAAGGAAATTACAAAGCTGAAAGCAGAACTCAATGAAGTGGAAAACCGAAAATCAGTCTGAAAGATTAACGAAAGCAGAAGTTGGTTCTTTGAAAAAATAAACAAGATAGATAGGCCATTGGCAAAATTCACAAAGAAGAAGAGAGAGAGAAATCTGATAACACGTATCAGAAATGAAAAGGGGGAGATCACGACAGATACTGCAGAGATCCAAAGGGTAATCAGAAACTACTTTGAGAAACTTTATGCTACTAAATATGAGAACCTGGAAGAAATGGAAAAATTCTTGGACTCATATAACCTTCCACATTTAAATAAGGAGGAGGTAGATTATCTAAATGCCCCCATCACTACTGAGGAAATTGAAACTGTAATCAAACATCAGCCCAAAAAGAAAAGTCCAGGCCCAGATGGATTTCCTAATGAATTTTTTCAAATATTTCAAGAGGAGCTACTATCAATCCTAACCAGGGTGTTTCATGAATTGAAAAAAAGGGAATACTCCCAAACAGCTTTTATGAAGCTAACATCATCTTGATACCAAAACCGATAGAGATGCTGCTAAAAAAGGAAATTACAGACCAATATCCCTGATGAATGCTGATGCTAAGATTTTCAACAAAATCCTGGCAAATAGGATCCAATGCATCGTCAAGAAGATTATTCACTATGATCAAGTAGGCTTCATTTCAGGAATGCAGGGTTGGTTTAACATCCGTAAATCTATCAATATCATACACAACATCAAGAAGAAGAAAAAGAAAAATCACATGATCATATCAATAGATGCAGAGAAAGCATTTGATAAGGTCCAGCACCCATTCTTGATCAAAACTCTCAGCAAGATGGGAATAGAAGGAACCTTTCTCAATCTAGTTGAAGCCATTTACCACAAGCCAATGGCAAATGTTATCCTTAATGGAGAAAAACTAAAGGCCTTTCCTTTAA
>PVKC010042490.1:0-11943 GCA_004027635.1 Crocidura indochinensis | reverse complement strand
CACCGGGATTCGAACCGATGACCTTTTGCATGAAAGGCAACTGCCTTACCTCCATGCTATCTCCCGGGTCCTCCTGGATACTCTTTCCACTGACCAACATCTATATCAGAGCAGCTGAGTTCACATTGGCCTGACTTCTGGAGAAGGGGAAAAGGCATTATTTTCTATGCTGTCAAAAATTTACTTTAAAACCACCACTCTGTCTCCTAATGATTCAGCACCAAGAGAAACACTTTCTGATGAAAGCTGACACAATATGAGAGGCCTGTTGAAAACTTGGAGAGGAGACAGACTGAAAGCAGAAAAGCAAACACACAGTCATTTGAGAAGAATAAAAACTAAAGAAATCAAGAAAGGCCAGTAGGAGTCCTATGTGAAAGTCTGTGATCTTGCATCGCACAAGGTCATTTCACTCAATGACAAAGGCCAAAAAAGTGGTCCCAAGAGGCCAGGTATGCAGAAGACTTTGTCTTGTATCGGTGTGTGATTACACTTTATGATGTTCACACAGTGACAAAATCGCCCTTGTAAGAATATATACCTACTGCTCAGTAATTCATGGCTCTGTTACACTATCATTGCATTAGGCAATCGAGAGTTCTTGAGCTAAGGCATGAAAATCTTAAGGGGCCCGGGAGATAGCATGGAGGTATGTGTTTGCCTTTCATGCAAAAGGTCATCAGTTCGAATCCTGGTGCCCCATATGGTCCCCTGTGCCTGCCAGGAGCAATTTCTGAGCATGGAGCCAGGGAGTAACCCCTGAGCACTGCCAGGTATGACCCAAAAACCAAAAAAAAAAAGGAAAATCTTAAAAATGCCAGAAATCAGAGCAGTAAACAAACAAATAGAACTTTCTTTTCTATTTAAGGCAAATCAGCTGATCTGGGGCTTAGCTCTCTTAGAACTCTACCAATTCTCCATCTCTAAATTTATGTAAGTGGCTTCTCCTTTAAAAAAAATTCATTTATTTATTTATTTATTTAGGGTTTGAGGCCACCTCTGATGGTGCTCAGGGGTTATCCTGGCTCTGCACTCAGAAATCGCACCTAGCAGGCTCGGGTGACCTTGTGGGATGCCAGAAATCGAAACCGGGTCCAGCCCAAGTTGGCCACATGCAAGGCAAATGTCCCACCGTTGTGCCATCACTCTGGCCCCTGGCTCCTCCTTTTTAAACTAAGCGGCTTCCTACATAGAAGGACCTAGATGAAGCCAGAAATACTGAGACTCATAATGAGTAGCATCCTTTGGTTGCCAGCTTCTCTGAATTTCTTCTAAGAGTAAGAAGTAAAATTCTTCCTTCAACATGATTGGTACTCAAAGCAATAGCACAGTGGATAGAGCATTTGCTTTGCACACAACCAACCCAGGTTCAATCCCTGGCATTCCATATGGCCACCTCAGCATACCAGGAGTAACTTGTGAGTGCTGGGTGTAGTCCAAAACCAAAAACAAATAAGCAAATAAAAATAAGAAAAAGAATACAGTGTGTCCTGCCTGTCACATTGAGATAGAAGGTTTAATCTAAACTGAAATAAATCTTCCAAGGAATCTGAGTCACACAATAAGAACCTTCGGTTGCCTTCTGCAGCAACAAATTGTTCCTTCTATGCAGATGAGCTGGCAACAGAGAACACAGATGACTCCTCAGCGAATCATTTATTTCTAACAATTTAACAAGGAAATGAAATCCTCTTGGCTTATAAATCAGAATGATGAACAACAGAGGTAATGTTCTACTGTTCTTTCCCCAGTTTATTTTATGTTTTTTCCTCTCCTGTCTTACCCACTTCCCTTGTTATGCCATCTTTTTATCGCCTTAAGAAATTTTTGGGGGGTTGGGTCACACTTGGCAGCACTCAGGGGTCACTCCTGGCTCTACACTCAGAAATCACCCCTGGCAGGCTCGGGGCACCATATTAGATGCCAGAACTCGAATCACTGAACTTCTGCATGCAAGGCAAATGCCCCACCTCCATGCCATCTCTCTGGCCCCTGCCTTAAGAAATTTTTAAGTTAGCTTAACTCAAGGTCTTCTGTGGTAATTGCCAGGTAATTGATTTTTATATTGCTGCTACTAAGACAATATTTTGTTTGTTTTGGTTGTTGTTGTTGTTAATATTGAGTAAGTGACTAGGTTGGTTGGTTGTTGTTTTTTTTAACACAAAGCATTTTTCTGAAGGCTTCTTCAATGAACTAAATGAAGTGCTTCTCTTATTTGTCTTCCAGGACTTTTATTGTGTTTCATTATTGTTGTTTTGTTTTAGGGAGTTTCTTTTAATGTGCTTTGGTTGTTTTATTGGTTTCTTGATTTTTGTTTTTTGTTTTTTCTTTTTGGAATAAGAATGATAAGAACCAGGTTCTCTGGAGGTCTGAATCTCTTCAAACAACAAGGAAAAAACAAATCAAACAACTATGGAAACAATATTTACTGCTTTAAATGTCAGGATACATATTAGCCAGAAGTGCCTTGCAGAAAATCTGCATTTATACGTGCCCCACCCTATATCAATGGGAACAACTTTTTGTTGCTCTAATACAGACCTGCGCCTCTGCTTCCCACTACAAGTGCTCATCCTTCAAACAAACATCCCTAGAAGCCAAAGTTTCTGAGATTAAAAAATAAATAAATAAATAAGGGGCCGGGCGGTGGCGCTGAAGGTAAGGTGCCTGCCTTGCCTGCGCTACCCTAGGACAGACTGAAGTTCAATCCCCCGGTTTCCCATATAGTACCCCAAGTCAGGGGCGACTTCTGAGCGCATAGCCAGGAGTAACCCCTGAGCGTCACCGAGTGTGGCCCAAAAACCAAAAAAATAAATAAATAAATAAATAGATAAATAAATAAAGGCCAAGCTCCAAACCCATCAAAGCTACTGGGATTTATTGTCTGCATCAAAGATACTGGTATTTAACCTTCAAAATCCTCAGTCCATATTAACCTTGAAGCCACCCTAAATCCTTTCACTACTTTGGATGATTATCTTTTTTTGGGGGGGGGGGCCACACCAGGTGACGCTCAGGGGTTACTCCTGGCTATTCGCTCAGAAGTCGCTCCTGGCAGGCACGGGGGACCATATGGGGAACCTCGAACCATGGTCCGTCCTAGGCTAGTGCAGGCAAGGCAGCAGGCACCTTACCTCCAGACCATTTTTAAGGTAGCTTATTTGAAGTACTCGACCTGTTGGAAATTACCCATTTGTCTTCCCCACTACAATGCCTGGTGCCAGTGCTGAGGAGGAGGGACAGTGAATGTTTGGTTCCAATTAGGTTCCCCCACAGTGGCAACCATAGAGAAGATACTTGATACACATATGTCAATGAAATGAAAACTAGAGAAAAGGGCCAGATGCTATGGCTGCCTCAAATAATAAGGCAGATGCTCAGTTATTTCCTCTCTTCCTCCCTCAGAGCATTTCCAAATTCCTCATGTATTTCCAAATAGACCTGTGCTTTTGTCTAGACCAAAGTGTTTTCCTGACCAAAGGACTGAAATTTGAGATAGCCCTGTATGACCAAACAACCTCCACATACTATACCAACTACCAAACATGACCAATATTTCTCATTCTCATTTTCTTCTAAACATTCTTCCAGTCACTACCCTCCTCATCCTTCATGGGATCTAATATAATTAATTCTCAATGGTGTAGACCAGTGATACTGTGTGTGTGCTCTGTAGGTATGCAACTTAGGGTTCTATCCTTGGAGCCCGGAAAGGGATAAAATTGTACCCTAAGTTGTTCAACTTACAGAACTGACACTCCTCTCATTCCTACCCCACACAATCATCAAAGTGATTCTTCTAAATCACACATTAGAGGCCAGAGAAATAGTATACTTGGCAGGCACTCGCCTTGCACATAGCAGGCTCAAGTTTGGTCCTGGTACTATATAGGGTTCCTCAACCTCCATCAGATGTGCTTCCTGCACGCAAAATCAGGAATAAGTCCTAAGAGTAGAACCACTGAGTTTGGCCCCCCTAAAAAAGTAAATTAATAAAATACATGTCAGACTATATCCTTTCTTCTAAATAAGCTTTAAAAAAAAAACTCTACTTACTCAAAAACTACTACAGTAAATAAAATCTGATTTCCTTTGTACCTAAACTCTAAAATCTAAAACTTCTTTTGTAGTTTTGGTTTCCAATATATAACCTTCATTAATATACCCCTCTAACCTATTTTTAACTCCTACATCATCCTTGAGCAATATTACATCCATTGAGTTCATCAAACACATCAAGTTCTAACAAACGTATTTCCATATGTGTGCATAAAGGTCCCTCTGCCTAAACACTTGTTCACCTTTCTTTATCCAGAAATTCTTACTCATAGTTCAAGTTCAGCTGCAATGTTAGCTCTTCCATAAAACTTTGCCAGAATTATTTCCATAACCTACTTCCTGAGCCTAGATTTTCTCTAGACTTTCCTTTTCTACAACCAATGCATAATGATATCATAGCAAACAGCTTGCCTTGAATTTTAATTTCAGGTATCTTCAATTAGTGTCTTCAATTATCAAAAGCTCCAACTACATATCTTCTCTATTTTCCAAAGTCAGTTGTACAAAACTGGTTCAACATGGACACATATAAAGCCCCATATAAAAGCTGAAAAATGGTCCTGAACAGTACTCCAATGGAACCTAAAAGAGGCATGCAAATGGCTGGAGTAATAGTATCGAAAGTAGGTAACTTGCCTTGCATATGGTCTACCTGGGTTCAATCCCCAGCATCACATGTGGTCCCCCCAAGCACTTCAAGGAGTGATTACTGAGTGCAGAATCAGTAGTTGGGGTTGGAGTGATAGCTCAGCTGTAGTGTGTCTGCCTTGCACGTGGCTGACCCACTATT
Source organism: Crocidura indochinensis (assembly GCA_004027635.1). Classification (NCBI taxonomy): domain Eukaryota; kingdom Metazoa; phylum Chordata; class Mammalia; order Eulipotyphla; family Soricidae; genus Crocidura; species Crocidura indochinensis. The sequence continues at coordinate 7,094 of PVKC010042490.1, read as the reverse complement.
AAAAGTCACTGGAAATATCAAAGCCTCAAAACCAGAGCTATTTTATTTTACTTCATCTATTTTTTGTTACTTTGTATTAGAAAGTTGCAAAATTACTCATGAATGAGTTTCAGGTGTACAGTGTTCCAACATCCTTCACCAGTCTTCATGTCCAAAACAATTTTAAATACAAAAAATGATTAGATGAAGAATTTTCACTTGTGAGGGTTATGATTACTCTATATCTCTATATGTAAAAAATTATGTTTTTTAAAATATGACTGAATTTTTTACTATACCATTTTAGCGGAGGTACAAAAAGACAATTTTGTATTTACATTTTTACTATCTAGTTACCATTTTTATAATCTGTTATATATACATGTATATATCTATTATTAATATCCATTTTATACCGGACTTTCTCGAAAGCAGACTAAATAGGAAACTGGCCAGACTCTGAAAGGCTCTGACCCAATAACGTCATATTATTCGCTAAATGTGTTTTGATGGGAACCAGATGAAATGTTCCAGGGCATTTCCAGAAGAATATAAAAGGACCCAGCACTAATCAAAAGAAGCAGCACTTGGTGGCAGAGTGTTCAATGTAAAGTCACGGAATGAGACAAAAGTCCCCAGCATGAGTTGGAGACTTTCATGATGCTATGAATGATAGACACTGCAGAGTCTGAAGAAACTACTGGAGCCTTCTTCCTCCCTTCTGACCTCAACATCAGCTGAATTTGGGCTGATGGGATCACAGCTGGTTTGTTCCCTCACCATGAGCAGGAATTCATGTGCCCCACCTTTCCTCATCTGCAGCCAGTGAAATAAACCACAAATGAAGAACAGAATGAAGGGAAGTCAGTCAAGTATGAAGGGAGGAGGTTCTAGAGGGGGTCCTGGTGAGACCTTGAGGTCTATGAATGTTTAGATCCAGGCATGACTTCAAGTGGTCACCATGCCATCCAGCTCAGCATAAAAAGCCAACAACAGACAACAAATGGCCGGGCCCTCCAAAGGTTATTCAGATGGCACACAGCAGTTTTACTCAGAAGCAAGTTAGACATTCTGAGTTAGGGCCATGCTAAACTGTAGAAAAATATAGTGCATTATTTTTTAAGGCCAAGCTCTACAGAGCACATATAGTTTAAGGGAAGCAAATGGGGGAAAGGAATTTCTCAAATTAATACAACGTGCTGCAATTTATGGAGCATTTTATAATTATGTGTACTTATATTTTCTATATTGTTACATTTGAGCATCATTTTAGTTCAATGCGGATCTGGTATTAGATCTGTTTAAGATCATTTTACCATTACTTTCCACAATATCCAAAATCTGGATACAACTGAAGTGTCCAAGAACAGATACCTGAATAAGGATATTATGGTACATAGACAAAATGAAATGTTACTCCACTGTAAGAAAATAAGTAGACCTGTAATTTGCCACTCTGTGGATGGATCCAAGGAGTATCATGTGAGTGAAGACAGTACCTCCTGAAGGGAGACAGATACAGAATGACCAGTCTCATAATGGAATATAAAGAAACACAGTAGGTGAAAAACAAATGGCCAGAGGCCACAGAATATGACAACTGAACTTACCTTGGTTGAAAAACACTAAAATAATGGTGGCTGTGGTGCTGTTAAGTATATATATAAAACCTTATTGTGAATAGATTGTAAGTCACACTGCCAAACACAAAACTGTTGCATATTTTAAATCACTTTGCCAATAACTCCAATCCATATTTATATCTTAACTCAAAAGTTGATGACTATGTCCTACAAAAGGCCAATTGTCCACACAACTAAAAAGCATTTATTGATTATCTGCATGACATGCAGATAGTAATTACTACCAATTAGATTGATAAAAAAAATATCCACAGTGGAATTTATAAGTTATTCATATGAAATGACAAGGCATATTTTAGTTTGGAGATAGAAGGGTGCATCAAAGAGATTAGACCAGAGTAATAGTACAGCACATAGGTGCTTGCCTTGCACACAGCCAACTCCAGTTCTATTTCTAGTGCCACATATATATATGGTTCCTTGAACCCACTGGAAGTGATCCTTGAGTGCAGAAGCACAGCCAAGTGTGCCTCCCCAAAAAAGAAACACAGGATAAAAGTCAGGAGTATGACAAAGATTTTCATTACAATGTATTAGTAATAAATGCATTAATTACAATGTAATTTATAATAGATATTTAAGATTATAGATTTAATATTAAAGAACGGTTAATTACAAAGTTATTGAGTTTTTAGATATACAATGTTATATCACCAATCCCATCACCAGTGTCAATAATCCTTCACCAGTGTTTGCACGTTCCTTTCCACGACACCTATCTATTACCTTGACAGACACTTTTTTAAGTTTGGTTGTTGTGGTCTGTATCTCTCATTTTTCATGTTATTGACCCTGTGGCTTGGATAGAGACTATACTACTCCTTTGCTCCACCAATAAAGCTGAGGCCCTTCACCTCTGCACTGCCACCATCAACCATCCACCAACCACTCAATTACTTCCTGTTGACCTACTCTTACTTCCACCCTTGATTTCTTTCTTTCTGTGAAGGACTAAATCTTTTTAAGTTCAAAAAAAGGTGGTAAAAAGAGATGTGCTAACAGTGTGTCCCGTGGGATATGTGTTAAAAATGGAGATAATCATAGGGATGTTAAAATTAGGATTTGCAAACCACTGACCTAGAAAGGCATGTAGACAGAGAAGGGATTTAAGGGCCAAGTCCTAGAGTACTCTAATGATTCAGTTTAAAATATAGAGGGAAACTGATGAAGAAAGCAGGGAAGTACAGGCCAATGTTTAAGAGAAAAAGAAAGAACCAGGTCCCGGTTGGGACTGGAAGGATATCAGAATGGGTAGGAGTTTTGCCTTGCATGCTATTGATCCAGGTTCAATCCAGGCATCCTTACATGGTCCTCTGAGTCAACCAGGAGTAATTCCTAAGTGCAGAGCCAGAAGTAAACCATGAGTACCTCCATGTTTTTGTAGACCAAAAACAAAGCCAAACAAACAAACAAAACACAACAAAACCAAGATCCAAGTCCTAGAACTCAAGGGGAATAGTGTCTTTTGTTTGTTTGTTTTGTTATTGGGCCACACCCAGTGTGCTCAGGGGATACTCCTGGCTATGTGCTCAGAAATTGCTCCTGGCTTGGGGACTATATGGGACGCTGGGGGATCCAACAATGATCTGCCCTAGGTCAGCACGTGCAAGGCAAATGCCTATCGCTTGCACCACCATTCCAGCTGCAGGAATAGTGATGTTTTTTAAGTATGAAATAATTAACAGGATCAAGGTCTATCCAATTACCACAGTATTCAACAATGTGGCAGTTGATCTTGACAATAATAATGATAATCTTCAGTGGTGTTCTCAGAGCAAAAACCTAACTGGAGGGGCCAGAGAGATAGAATGGAGGTAGGCCTTACATCCAGAAGGACGATGGTTCGAATCCTGGCATCCCATATGGTCCACCATGCCTGCCAGGGGCGATTTCTGAGCACAGAGCCAGGAGTAACCCCTGAGCACTACAGGATGTGAACCAAAAACCAAGAAAAGAAAAACCTAACTGGAATTGATTCAAAACAAGCTTGAAGATTCTGCAGTAAAATGATAGTGAAATTTTGTGAATAAATGCCAGTAAGTATATTGTCTGACATGTGCTATTATAAAATACCTTCAAACTCATATGTGACCTTTGTATCATCCCATTATACCTATGAATTACAAGGTTAAAAGGGAACATAAGTCATAGTCCTCAAACTTCCCAAACTTTTTGCAACTGTTAATATTTTAAATGATATTTATAATTATTGTATATGAATAAGCACTTTAAAATGTATCCCCAAATAAATTAATAAAATATCTATGCTTTATTATCACAAACTCAAGCTTTCCATTTTTCTTCTGCTTCTAGGAATTATTTTCAAAGGTATATATCCTCATGTAACATACCTAAAAAGCGATGGAGAAATAGAATAGCAGGCAAGATGCTTGCCTTGTTCAGAGCCAACTTGAGTTCAATACCAAGTCTCCATATGATTCCCTGAACACCACCGGGAGTGATCCCTCAGCTTTGAACATGACCAAGTATAGTCAAATAAAACTAATCAAAAGCATTTATAGTATTTAGATTCTGCAAGAAAGTCATTTTGTGCAAAATTATGCTTTGTTTTCATTTTATATAAGGTTATGCAAATTACTTTAAACTATAGCTTTTCTATCTTTTAGCCAACTTACCCCAAAGATATTTTATTTACCCCTTTTTCTTACTTCAAGGACTTCCATTCCATTAAGAGCTTATTTAAAGACAATGTTCAATGTGACATAAGTCATGATAATGCAGACTGTGCTAGTGAACTATCAGTTTCATTGAGTTCCCCAGGCACTACAAATAAGGAACTAGCAGAATGTACACAATCCTAAGGATCAAGCTGGTGATTATGAAACTTTTCTTTGTAGGTTTAAAATAATCAAATATTGGCAGTTTCATATGGTTCTTCCCAAAGGTTTTTCCAACAAATTTTTCCAGCTTCCCCCAGGGCTGTAATTCAAACACTACATCTATAATTCACCTTGATTCTCCCATATAATTACTCTAATGTCAATTTTCACATAGTAGATAGGAGCTTATCTACTCGATAAATCAATTAAGTAAATATGTGCCAAGTGCCTTAGTATTCAAGGCACAGGGATGGAAGTGGAGAATGAACTGAAAACAAATGTTTTCTCCAAATCTCAGCCTTTATAGTCTTCTATCAAAAACCTAAATGTTAAATCAATAGTCACACTGGTATTTATTGAATTAAAACTGATACATTTATGAGTAAAATATGACTGTAGCAGAAAGAACCTAAATTAGGAATGACAGGGACAGTTTCACTGAGAAAGTGACATTTAAATTGAGACCAGAAGGCTGAGTAGGAGTTAAGAAAAGATGTTTTCCAGGAAGAAGAAAACAGTAAGTATAATCAGCAAGCAGCTTGAGGCTTTCAAGAACCTGAGTGAAATCAAGCCAATAAAACTGGATCAAAATGATCAGGAAAGAAGGAGTTCAAGATAAGCAAAGTAAGAAGCAAAAACAATGGCGAAGGTATGGGACTAAGGAACTAGAGGGTAGCTTGTCAAATGAAACAAGTCAGAAAGAAGACAAACATGAAATGCTCCCACTGATCTATGGTATATAGAAAAGAAGACACGAGAATAAGAAGTATTAAGTGACAGCAAAATTTTGGCCTTGGATTACAAAACTGAGATTAATTACCAAGAGTGGAAGCATTTGGGAGGGAGGATGAAGAACTTGATTAGAAGTAACAGGGACAAGTAACAAGTTGGAGGGAATTAGGCACATTGGTGGTTAGATGGCGCTTTACTTTGTACATCAAAGCCATGATTCTGGCACTACTATAAACATTTTACTAAAACCATAACAATAATAATATATTAAAATAATTATGTTTGGTTTAAGGCCATACCCAGTAGTTCTCAGGAGTTATTTCTTGCTCTGTGCTCAAGAATTACTCCTAGAAGGACTTGGGGGACCATGTGGGATGCCAAGAATCAAACCTAGGTCAGTTGCATGCAAAACAAACATCCTACCCACTGTACTATTGCTCCAGCCTTCTAAAATAAAGTAACTTTTAAAAAAGAAGGATGATATGCTCTTAATAAATGATGAGAATTCCAAATCCTGCTGCTATGGAATAGAATTCTGCTTACACAGGTCTGCAGTCTGATGCTCTGGAGTCTTCCTTTTCTTTCCATACAGTGTTGAGTAATGGAGACAGGCGAATGGCAAAGCCAGAAAGATTTATTGTCTGGCCCTTTATCAAAAAAAGTAGGCCACCCCCTAGAGTGGAAAATACAGTGATGGGGCCAAGAAGGTGATTAGGAAAGGAATCAGGAGATAATAAGGTAGTTCCAATGACATTTCCATTTGGCTGAAATGAAGATCATGATGGAAGACATGGAGTCCTATGTATGAACTTGGGAGCTGAGGTGGATGGCAGGTTTTGTATGTCTAAAGCAATTAGAAAATAAAGAATAAATGTGCTTATGAGGCTAGATAAGGAACTAGCCATATATATCAGAATACTCCTTCTGAAACATGGCAAAGGGAAAATTTTGACCCTTATCCCATTCTCTGAATTTTTTTATTGAAAAGTTTTGTTAAACATGCAGTGGCTATTTTTAGCTCCCAGTTGTGGCCAGCATCTCCATTAATTCTGCAAAGTCTATGACTAGAATATTGCTGGGCTGACAAAACATTGCTAAAAGGAAGATGGGTACAAGCAAATCTCCTAGCACCGACTGACTTTTCATCTTTTGGAGCACTTTAACAGTAAAATAATTTTCCAGGGCCAGAGAGATAGCACAACAATAGGGCATTTGCCTTGTATGCAGCCAATCCCAGATGAATGGTGCTTCAAATCCTGGCATTCCATATGGTCCTCTGAGCCAGCCAGGAGCAATTTCTGAGTGCAGAGCCAGGAGTAACACCTGAGAGTTGCCGGGTGTGACCCAAACCCCAAAACTAATAATAATAATAATAATAACAATAATTTTCCAAAGAAACTTGAAAAACATACCTTCTTGTATGGTTTTGTAAAACATACCTTTCTGGCACCAACCAAAAAAAAATCTTTTTTTTTTTTTTTTTTTGGTTGTTTTGGGCCACACCCATTTGATGCTCAGGGTTACTCCTGGCTAAACGCTCAGAAATTGCCCCTGGCTTAGGGGGACCATATGGGATGCCGGGAAGTCGAACCGCGGTCCTTCCTTGGCTAGCACTTGCAAGGCAGACACCTTACCTCTAGCACCACCTCATCGGCTCCACCAACCAAAAAATCTTACATGGCTTGTCTACCACTAAATGATTGTCCCATTTTGGAGGGATGCAGAACAGAGGAATTTGAGTGTTGTGGTTCCCTCTCTATTCAACTCATCTCTTTTGCCTTTGTCACCTGGTTTTCTTTTAACCACTGTAATGCAGGGAGGTTTTGATTCTGCAGAGCCTTGAAGTGATTTCTTCCCTTCTGCTCTTCCTCAGACATTTAAAAATTCTATTTCTCTGGGG
>PVKC010042489.1:0-11952 GCA_004027635.1 Crocidura indochinensis | reverse complement strand
TTTTTTGGTTTTTGGGTCACACCCAGCAGTGCTCAAGGGTTACTCCTGGCTCCATGCTCAGAAATTGCTCCTGGCAGGTACGGGGGACCATATGGGACACCAGGATTCGAACCGATGACCTTTTGCATGAAAGGCAAATGCGTTACCTCCATGCTATCTTTCATATTTCATATTTGTCCACTCGTGTTACCTCATTTTTCCTCCCGTGAAAAGACTATGACCCACGAGAATTGCTGAGATGCAAGATGACTACAACAATTACTCCTCATAAGAGTTAAGGGACCATATGTAATGGGAGATCAAACTTGTGCAAATATATCCAAGGCAAAATCTTAACTGCTTTACTATCTCTCTGCTCTTGCTTTATATTTTAACTGAAATTTGTATTAAATCTGTTTTAAATTTTAGTTAATACTGAGATATTAATGAAATACTCAATAAATACTGAATAAATCAACTATCATGTCAAAGCACTATGGTAGTGGAAAGAATAAACAGCTTAATCGAGGTGAATTTTGCTACAAATTATTTTTTAATTTAAAAACAAGTGGTCAACTTGATTAATTCAAAATCCATGACTGTTATTGACTTAAATAAATTATAAATTACAAATAATTGTTAAAAGGACCTTGTTATATTTGTTGTTTTGCATATTATTATCAGGAACTAGATGAGTAGTTCCTGCTTTACTTCAGAAGCTCTCTTTTTTTCAGCATTCTAACAAGACTTTGTTTATATCCTTATTATTTCATTCAAATCTATCTACTGTAGTTATCTGTTTGTGTATGCATCCCCTATGAGACTAAGTTTTTTGAAGGCATTGGTTGTATGTCTTATTTATTTTTATATCTCTAGCACTTAGAATATTTCCAAGTTCATCATAAGTACTCAAGAAATCTTTCTCAATTGATTGAATGAATAAATTAATGAATGAACATTGCTTTCCACCTAAGCACAAAGTGAGAGTGACTGGGAAATTGTATGAAAAATTCTAATGTGTGAGTATAATTTTGATTTACCTAATCTGAAGATTATCTACTAAAACATTGATATAAATTGTATTTTTAAAAATAGAATCAAATATTGACCACGGTCAAAATTTTTAAAATATTTAGTATTTACCTAAGTTACAGGGCATGAGCTTTTAGAAAATATACTCAAATATCTGATAAATATTATGAATGTTGACACTTACTTGTTTGCTTTAATATTATAACATTGGCACTTAATGGTATTTTAGAACACCTTGGCATTTAAACTTGCCTGTGCACTTTTTTGTTGGAAAGTAACAATAAACATCATTGAAGAAATTTTTTTACTCTAGCAAAGCTATCATGGAAGATATATGGTGTCAAAATTAGCAATCAAGAGCTGACAAAGCATTTAAAACTAAGAGGAGTTTCTCTCATTTTTTTCTTTAACCAACTAACGACAAAAACTCAGAAACCTATGTAATCTACACATGTAGTAGCTTTCAGTGGCACAATGTGTTTAAAGATTTGTAAGTAGATGCATTAAAGCTTTAGTAAAAATGTATTTATACAAAAATTTTAATAGAGAAAAAAGAGAATTATTGTGCACATTTTAAGTATTGTGTCGAAATATGTGTTAATCTACTGAGGAAATTATTAATATATAGAAAAATACATTTTAATATATATTGTCAAATTATATAGGATTCTTTGATGACTTTAATGTACATTTTTAGAGTCTTGGTGCCTAGACATGCAGAAAGTAAAGGATATGTTGGACATCTGTCAGAGATCTCTAATATCTAGAACAGATTATTCTTCAGCAATTTGTGACTTCTGGTATTGAAAATTTATAAAATCCTTAAATTTGTAATTATAAAGCCTACCAATGTTTCTCTATGTTCCTATACCCAATGATTTTGTTCATATAAATTACCAGTAATAGTATTATTATAGTCAATTCAGTTTCTTTTTCTCAGGCACTCAAGCCTGAAGGCAGAAGACTAGAGACAAAAATGCCTAATTTTAGTAGAAACTTAATTTGAAGAAAGGAAGGGAAGGCTAGGCAAGCTGGGACATGGAATATTTTTAAGTAAAATGCCTTAAAAGGTGTAAATTTTCTCATTGTATATGCTTTTAACTAGAGAGATGGGATAGAACTTTGTTTTGGGTTTTAAATTTGCAAGATGCTAAATAACATGATTTAGGTAAGAGCATGTTACATATCCTGATCTTATTCTCATGAATTTTTCTCTGGGATTGTTCTCTTTCTAGTTTTACTTTTTCTATTTCCTTTATGTCTGTATAGTGCTACTTTAGACTCAATGCCTCTTATAATCTAGTAGAATTTTATATGAGTATTTTTATTTTTATAAGACCATATTTTCATACAATATTAGGAATTTAGTTTCTAAGTGAATATGCATCTGAGGGGCACAATTCAATATAGGAAATACAACTCAGTATCTAGATAAGCTGAGATAATATATTTTAGTGATATAATAGAAACTTTCATAACTCAGGATGACCTATTTGTCAAATGCACAAAGATATTTTAAGTAGAGATACTATTACCCATAGTCACTTCAGAATTGTAGTTGACTTAATGTAAAGCAGTGTTGCACAATCTTATTCATTGTGGCCCCTGCAAAGCTAGTCTACCTACTGTCTTACCAGTTGGTCTCCGACTCTTGAGTCATAGTCTCTGGTTTATGTTCCTTTTACCTGGAATACTTTAGAATATAGAGGAGCCATAGAGCTCCAGTTGAGAAAGCTGATCTAAGCAATGGAACACTTGACAACCTGGAATATCTACCTAAAGTTCTTGCTCTTAGGTACTTCCAATTAGTCTTTGTTTCTATTTATAAGTTACTTTAATTGAAGATTAAGATATCTAATATTCAATTTGATGGATTGGTGCTTTCTCTAGGTTTAATAATAATTTATTTAGATTTCTTAAAATTTCCCCTCACTGAACTAAGAGTTGTTTCCATTTTCCTACCTCTGTTGAAATGAATTAATTTTATTTTAAAACACTGATCCTTCAGATCATTTCATTTTTTTAGTGATATGGGTGGATGGAGAGTGAAGTTAGCTACCATAGTCAACTACTGACTTCTAGTAACCACAAAAATAATGGTAATCATTGACTTATCTCTCTATAAGATAAGATAGATAGGTTTTTTGCATGCATTATAGCAAAAATAAAGAAAAAGAGTTGGGTTATTTTCATATTTTATATATAAAAACAAAATATAAATATTCTTTTAGAAAATTGTTTAGAAATAACTAGCTAATTAGAAATAAGGTTTTATTTACTACCCTGGTACCATAATTTTCTAACTCCTATAAAATGTGTAACATAGTTTTTCTTTCTCTCTTTTATCTTCTTTCTCCTCTTTTTTCTGATTTAGAATTAACACATTCACATATTGAAATGATAGAAGTATGGTCATGGGAAGACGTAGAGTGGTAAGGTTATTTAATAAAGTATTTATATTCTCCCATCTAACCCCGGAGTGGTAAGGTAGTTTAATAAAGTATTTACATTCTTCCATCTAACTCAGAAAGCATTTCTCCATTTTGAAAATATTATTAAAATATTTGTTGGACAGTGTTTTGCAATATACTGAGTGGTGCTTTGATGGTCACTTCTATTTCTATAGCTGGGGATGCTTGGGAGACCTCACTGTTCTGGAGAATAAACTAGGATTGACTGCAGGCAAAATAAATAACCCTGTTTTTACCTCCCTGGCCATCTTTGCGAAATTCATACATCACTGAATTTGGTATTCACCAGATATTACAGGTAATCTCATCATGAAAGTGAACGATTCCTTTTGTAAATGTCCTTTGTCTAAAGTGAAACTTAGTATAGATGTTAATATGAGTATGTATGACTATATGTAAACTTAGCTTTTGTATATACAAAAGTCACAACCACTCATTTTTAAATGCACTTATATCATTTATTATTATTATTATTATTATTATTATTATTATTATTATTTTATTTTGGGGCCACACCTGGTGATGCTCAGGGGTTACTCCTGGCTATACTATCAGAAATACATCCTGGCTTGGGGACCATAGGGGATGCTGGGAGGTTGAACTGTGGTCCATCCTAGGTTAGCACTTGCAAGGCAGATAAGGCAGACATCCTACTGCTTGCAAGGCAGATGTCTGGTCTCTCGCACTTATATCATTTCAATACAATTGTAGTGGCTTCAGTTGATTATAAGCATTCTGAGAGTATTGTGGTATTTAAATAAAGTGACAATTTAGCAAAGCCTAGTTAAACTTAATATATTTTGGCAAATGGAAGGTGATATCATAATTAAATAATACAAATTAATTTTTTTTTTTTTTTGGTTTTTGGGCCACACTCGGTGACGCTCAGGGGTTACTCCTGGCTATTTGCTCAGAAGTCGCTCCTGGAAGGCATCGGGGATCATATGGGGAACTGGGGGATCGAACCCCGGTCCGTCCTAGGTTAGCGCAGGCACCTTACCTCCAGCGCCACCACCCGACCCCAATACAAATTAATTTTTATAATGTTGAATTCTATTAGAATGAAAAGGAACAAAATGTTCTGTTACGTTGATTTTCAAGAATCTTGACCCTTTGTGATCATTTTTTATGAAATATTTTCAACCAGCTTTATATTAAAGAATGATATAGTATTTTTTAAAGTATGATAGAGTAGATTTGATTGTACAGTGGTTTTTAATACTTTTCTTTTTTTTTTTTGTTTTGTTTTGTTTTGGGGCCACACCCAGTGACGCTCAGGGGTTACTCCTGGCTATGCACTCAGAAGTCGCTCCTGGCAGGCACGGGGGACCATATGGAACCGGGGGATCGAACCGTGGTCTGTCCTAGGCAAGGCAGCAGGCACCTTACCTCCTGTGCCACCTCCCGGCTCCCTAATACTTTTCTTGATTGAGATTATAAATACATTAAGGTTATCAGTTTTTTAATTTATTTAGTTGAAGCCAAACTTTTGTCACAAGTATGTTTTAAGTAAAAATTATGTTATAGGGAGTATTCCTGAATGAGTGAGAAATTAAGCAAATGGACCTTCTAGTGTATCAGGTAATAAGTTCAGATGATGAGATTCTTGACTGGTAGTTTCACTAAAATTTCATACGACACACAAAGTTACAACTACAGTATGTGTCCGGTAGTTACCATAATCATCTAATATTGTGTGGTAAATGTTATTAAATGCCAAGTTTGGTATTAGTTTTTTATGACAGTAATAGATAAGCAATAGAATTTTTCATGACAATATAAAGGAAGATTTGAATAGGTAATATATAAACACATGTATACTAACTGTAGCAGCATCATTACTAGACTCTGAATGAAATAAAAAATAATTTTATTGTTGAGAAATAAAATAATCAGCTCCATAAAAAACTTTATAAAGAAGAATAAATTGGGTCGGGTAAAAATTTGCATAGACCTTCTACAATGTGTGCATAAATCAATACCTGCCAGATAGATGCAATTGTTACGTATACCTTGTGGAAAGGAGTCTTGTTATTTTGTTATTGAGGTACAGTGATCTATGAAATCTCTCATAAATTCCCCCAGGTAATCTGTTTCCTTTTTTATTACTGGGTGGTATATTCTATGCCTGATACTTTGCAGCACTCTGAGAAATATGTGAATTATAGGACTTTTACTTCAATTGAAATGTTTTATCTTGAGTTTTAATTTATTAAAAGTACATAACATGTATAATTCAACAATAAGACATAGATTGCAATAGACAATCAGAACACCCACAGAGACTGCAGACGGTTCCATATATTGACTTCTCTTACTAATGCTGCATTTATTTTCCTGAATGAACATAGGACACTCTTTAGTTAAGCATTCTTTTTTTTTAATTATTTTTTATTTTTTAATCATAGTGGTTTACATGATATTCATTCTTAACATTTTTGTAATGTTTTTACCCATGTCGAATTTAAGAAGAGGCTTTAATTTCCATTTGGCTTTTCTTAAGTTGATATATCACCTTTCTTAATACATACTAAGTAAATACTACTTCATTCTTTTAGGTCTGACCAACCATAGAAGTTCTAATGGCTAGAAATCTTAAGTCTAACTAGCTGGTCTGCATACTTTATCTCTGAGTTTGAGAGTTTGTCATAAGAAAATCAAGAGAAATATTTATTCTACAGTAATTTGGAGAGAAAGTAGGCATTAGGCCAAAAATATAGTATTTATCACATTATTTGGAAGCACTAGTCTTGTGTAATATGAATTCTCTCTGGAACTTCGTCTTTTGGACAGAAGTTTGATTTGGTGTCCAATTTGGTTTCTTTTGAAATGCTCTTGATTTCCTAAGGCTTAGCTCTATAACTTGGGTAAAATAAAATATTGTTTCCTTGCATTTCATTTGTGCAAAAAGCCTACAGTGCTATTTTTCACATTTATGCTGAAAGAAATTTCTCAGAAGTTTTAGGATCCAGTAGTAACACCATGTGCAAATTAATTTCTCTGGATAAAATTTAGAATAGTTGTGATTTGAGTTATTAATCAGACTTACTGTATAATACGAATACTTGATGTAATTATTTTACATAAATACTTTAAAATAGTCATGGCTTATTTTCTTCACAATACACCCTTATTTTAATTTAAGGGTTCTTAACTTTGACAGTGAAAGTATATATTGAGCATGGACAAGATTACTGATGCTCAATTCCTTCGTAAGTCAGCTACTTAAAATGCACGACCACTTGCTTCTCTACTTGTGCTTCTAAGAAAGTTCAAGTGAAGAGGATCAGGGAGAATGACTTGAAAAGGGTTTGAATGCAAGAGAAAGATAAAACAAGAAAGTGACTAAGAATTTATGAAAGAAAATCAGAAAAATGGAAAGATTGGGTAATGTTTTAATGTAGATACAGTATTAAACAATAATTTACAAACTCAATTCCATTAGAAGTCATATATATAATTGGATAAATGTTTTCTCACATTCCTAGGCTTTTTTTTTCTTTTGCTAGTAACTGGCATCTGTTAAAAACTAATGAGTACCATAACTGACAGGGACCATTTTAAAGGTGCATTTGACAATCGAAAAGACTTTTTCACTCTTAGTGTTTTAATACCAACAGAAAAATCAGAAACAATAAAGCTTCATTTTCATACAGTTAGAGTTGTTGACTCTCTTGACTTATTTTTATTTACTTATTTTATACAGAGTTCTTATTATTGTTTATATATATATATATATATATATATATATATATATATACATATTCTGCGATAGAAGTCTTTTCTCTTGCACTGTTCAGAGAATTGCCAAAATTTTGGCCATCTAGCAAAGGGGGAAATACTAACTGGTTACTCTGAAATCAAAATTTATGTTTAGCGAAAGGAATTAGCTGGCCTATGTTTTGTCTGTGTGGTTTCTCCCACTTGTCTCACCACTTTGTGGCTAATTCTAGTCATCCTGGCTCCTGGCCAGGGGGCTCATTTCCTCTTTTAGTCATCCACTGTACATCCTGGGAAAAACTAATGCCCCAGCTATTTCGTTTGTTTTCATCCAAAGGCAGCACTCAGTATAGAATAATTTATAAAACGTGAAGATAATGTTCTCCCACATCCTTCAAAAATAAAATTAGTGTACTGTGGGAGAGGAATAAAGCATGATTTAGCTCTATATGCTCTTGACAATTTGTCTTTTCTTTTCATGAAATATTTTTTAGAAGAACTTGCAGTCTGCCATCAGTTTTCCATTTTTTATTTGTTGCTCTTTTATTTCTTTCATCTTTATATTCCCTTTCAGTGAGCTCCTTCCTTCCGCATCAGCCATACTTTTGTCTTCTAGTGAAATAACATTTCCCTACAAGATCCTATTTTTATCTTAAAAGGAATATGTCAAGAAACTTAAGTTCTATTTCTGCCTGGGTTCAGTATTATAATAAAAGACACTGTAGATTAAAAGCACTATTTTTCAAAATAATATAGAATTTCTTCAATTATGCTTTATAACAAAAAACAGATATAGCTTCTACTTATATTGAATACTGTGCATATGATAACTTAAAGCATCCTGAAAAATATACATGCTTATTTTTATTGTCATGCCATTTCAAAAGACCAAATAATATATTAGCTACTGCAAAAACTTATTAAATGTCATGTGAGATTACCTCTATTTGATAACAAGTTCTTTATTATTGAGATAAAATTTAGCGTTTAAATATTCTAAAATATGGTTGAAGGAAAAAAATTAAATAAAATCTCAAAGTAACTTCATAATGTTAATGTTTTCTATTATTTGTTATATGATTAAATACATGATATATTTTAAACAAGTTTAACTATGTTTATTATTTTTTCTTTGACTGGCATTAATAATCATTTAACATATTTTGATAATCATATTTTAGTATAGCTGATCACTGTATAGAAAAATTTTATGTACCCTACAATTTTAATATTCAGAGCTTTTAAATTTACAATTGATAATTCTAAAATTTTTAAAAACAACACAAAATCTGTTTAATTTCTGTAGTTTTGCATAGTTGCTACTAAATATAAACAACTATAAATTAAAGTATCACGTGTAATTAATGTCCCTTCTTTCAAGTGCTTTGTAAAAGGCTACAACTGCTTTTTATATATATTTTATTTCTACAGCTCATTGTGGACAATGAATAAATATGTGAAACAAATCATCAATAATTGAACGTGATTTTATTTTTATCACTTTATTTGATCTTGAAAGACAAAAACAATTTATTGGTCACATGTTTATACCCTATTAAGCATTAAAAGAATTCTAGAATAATTGTTTCTTTTTGTGTATTCTCTTTTAAGACATGTAGTCTCTTTATAATTGGTGAGCTAATAATTTCAAGGTTCTGTTTTCTGCTTTTTTTGTTCATGTCTCCTCAGTAGTTCAGTAAACTAAACTCTGAATAATTATTTGAGAGGATGTGTGTGTTTGTGTGAGTGTGTCATTGGCTCTTCTTTGCTTTATTTTTGTGTATATATTTCTTTATGTAAAACTGAATGAATAGCCAGGATAGTTTTATATGCTTGTGAAAGTCTGGCACTGTGAGATTCTTTTGTACATAATAACTGCAGGTGCTTTCTAGTGCAGAAATGATCCTGTGATCTGATAGCTGTTTTTCACATTCTGTGATCATGACCAGTTCACAGAATACAACAAAGGTGGAAGATTGTTGTCTTCCCCTGGGTTGCCTAAAGCTAGAGTGCTGGTCTTTTGACCCTTAATTTCAGCAAGTTTGATTGCTCACAAAACCCCAGTGTGCATATTTGGAGCTGGTATGGCATTCTGCTTTTGAGTTGTCAATATCCAATTCAAGAAGATGGGAAATGGAGTCTTGAATTTTATACAGTTAATGAAACCAGAGTCATAAATTAACTACCTTGCATAGTGTAGTGGAATATTTTAGTACAGATGATGTATTTCCATAAATAATTGCTTTGATTAGACTGTCACTGTTTTTCTTCACTGTGAATAATAACATTGCCTTCCCTGAGGCTCCAGGGTCACAAGAGAAATGTAGTCGATCCTCATTGGATTTAAACTAATACATAAATTCTGATTTTTTTCAAAAAAAATTGAATTATTTTAATTAGGGATTTTAAAATAAGTAATACTACATGGTATTAAAAATTGCTAATCTTGCTTCATTGCTAATTTTGTGCCACATTAAAATGAATTGGTTTTACTAAGTATTTTAATTGTTTCCCCTTCTGATTTTCATTTCCTTACTCATCATCAGCAAGCATTTTTAATCAAGCAGATTTTAAAATATTCTCTGTTCTTGTTCATCTTGTGGAAATTGATCGGGTATTTAGGGGAGGAATTAGTTTAGTCACACTAACCAGATTTGATACTACTTGAAAATCATTTAAGACCAATGTTAATTTTTGTTCTCCCTGTGCTTCAATATTTGCTTTGTTTCTTTAAAGGTGTCTTGGTTGATGGCGTTAAATGACTTTTAACCACTAGAGGGAAACATACCAATCTCCTATGAGCAATACAGCATCTTCAGATGGCAAATTCTTCTTTTGAAGCTGCAGGTCCTGTAGTTTGTTACATGTTGATCTTAACCCTCTGAATATTGACAGCATTATAATGATGAATCATAAAAATTATGTGCATTGATTAAAAAGCTTTATGGAGATAATTTCACTTCTATTGAATGTTCTGAACTTATTCCTTGATATAGTAAAAATATATTTGAAGTGAATAAATCCTTTAATTTAATAAAATATCCTATGATGCCAGCATATCATTACCTGTTTTTCTGGAACACAATCATATTGAAGTGCTGATATACTGTACTAATAAAAGCATACCAAGTCAGTATATTTATTAAGTTTTGATCCATAAGTATAGAGAAACATACCAGGAAGAAAAATAAAATTCTGTTTGCATCCTAGAGTTGAGGTATTAAATAGCTCTCCAGATTAGATTGTATACATCCAATGCTAAGTAAGAGTATGTTTTCATAATCTTTTGACTACTGATAATTCTTAGTGAACTGTTAAAGATCTAAATATATTTAGGGGCCGAAGTGAAATCGCCGGTGTAGGATGTTTACCTTGCATGTGGCTAACCCAGGACTGACCTCAGTTCAGTCCCGGGAGTCCCATATAGTCTCTGAAGCCAGGAGTGATTTCTGAGTTCCTAGCCAGGAGTAACCCCTGAGGGTCACCAGGTGTGGCCCAAAACCCAAAAGACTCCCCCACCAAAATCTAAGTCTATTTATACATACACTCATAGTTACAAGCACATTCTTTTTTGCTTTGAAGTAGTGGAGTTACTGTATTACTTGGAAATTTATAGCTACATGGTTTATAAATATTTTCTTATTCCTAGGTTACTTTTTTCTCATGATTATTTGATGTACAAAAGGCTCTTTAAGATTTAGGCAATTCCACATGTTTGTATTTTGCCTTCATATCTGGTGATTTTGGTACTAATCCATAAAAACTGATGTAAGGAGGATTTTATTCATGTTTTCTTCTATGGAGTGTTATCACAGCAGGTGAATTTTTTCAAGATTAATGTATCTGCAGGGTTTTCTTTGTACAATGTACAATTGTATTTTTCTTTTATTACAAGTGAATTTCTAGGTTGTTTATTACTGAATTTTTTAAATATCCCATTATTCATTACCTTACTTGACTATCTTTTCACTGTATTTGTTAAGATATATTTCTGAATATTTTTACATGAATGTTTAAAAGAATTAGAAAGTTTATCTCAGGGATTTATTTCAATAATTAAAATAAGAAATGAAACTACTGCTTCTTTGTTCATCTTAGAATACATAGAGTATAATTGTGTTTCATCTTTAAGGAAAATTAAACCATGAACATTGCTGTATCAGTTATTCCTAATCCTTTGCAGTTTAATATCTATGATATTTTTAAATAGAAATTCACAAATTAATCTTTTTTTCAAATCGCTCATTATATTGCAGTTTCATTGAAAGTTATAAAATAATATTTAACTGTGATTAAAAGATAATTTTATTTTATTGATTTGGACATAAAAGGATATTTGATCATTCTATGATGGTGTTTACTTATTTCACTAAAGTATTAAAAAGGTATCATTATAACTTTTCTAGAACTATACTTAATGGATAATTGTATCTAGTGTTGCAAATGCCACTTATGATTTCTGCCGAAAATAAAAGTCAATGATGAACAATTGCCACTCTAACACTGTTTTTGCTGTACTTCTTTAACTCTTATCCTTAAAAATAAAGAAGAAAAGCTTATAAAACCTTTTACTAGGACTTAAAAAAAGCCAATGATCAGGTGGTTACTGAGCAATTGAAAGATGGCAGAAGTGATTAACTTTATATAGATAAAATCAATTTAGAGCTAATGATAATAGCCAATGTAGCTATGAATTGTTATATTGCAAGGATATAGATGGAGAAATTATTCTTTGAAGGTAAATATTTAT